>ML263009.1:0-18999 GCA_005239495.1 Nicotiana undulata
TATATATATATATATATATATATATATATATATATATATATATATATATGGAGGAGCAATAAGAGTGGACAGATAGTAGCGGGTTGCGCACCGCAACAAGGAGCAATAAGGGAGGACATTCATGTTTTACTGATTATATGATAAAGACAGGAAAACTTACTGCTTTAATCTATTGTTCCCATACTCTGCTTTTACCATTATTAAATTTGGAGATTTGGAAATTTACGTGAGAATTGGTTATAGCTGAGATCTTGAAAAGTTAGTTGAGTTATTTTATTTATTGTTGCAACTTATTGTTTAATTAGTTAGTATTTTCTTGCTTTATTATACCTTGTATCCAGGTTATGTTATAAATTCCTCGCCGTAGCCTGGTCACTATTTCGCCGAGGTTAGGCTCGACACTTACCAGTATATGGGGTAGGTTGTACTGATGCTGCACTCTGCACTTCTTGTGCATATCTAGGTACNTGGCATCCGCAGATTCCTGGAGTCTCCTCTATATTATTTAACTACTGTTTTATTTCATTCAAAACATACACATATACTTTCTTTCAGCCAATTACTTGTAGTATTCTCTCGTGAATTGTGATTCCAGACCCTCGGTGGTTATTTATTTAGTATTAGTTCGCGGTTCATCTTGTTATTTCGAATATCATTCATGATTTCATTTATTGGAAAGTATTAGATTCCATTTTATTTTAAATTGTTCTATTGTGTTTAAGTAAACTTTTAAAAGAAAAGGTTAGTTAAGTTGTAACATTGGCTTGCCTAGCAGGTATGATGTTAGGCGCCATCACGATCTCGAAAGTTGGAAATTTGAGACGTGATAACTTCTTTTAGCGACTAAGTGCCTTAGGAGGTAAATGTTCAACAATCTGAAATTAAGAACAAAATAGGGGTGTGGCTTGTAATGTGGTTGCCAAAATAAAGGTCTATAGGCTCAAGTGGCTAGCAACGGAAAATTTTATCATTATGTTACAAGCACATATATTATCAAGAAAGAAACCTACGTCATCTCCTAGACTAGCATAACTTAATGATTTGGCTTCGATTAACACATGAGACAAGTTCTACACTACACAAGATAGCAAAGAAGATCACAAATCCTCACACACACATTGCTCATGACTCAATCAAGATGGTTATATTCAACTCTCAAGTTAAGCAAGCACACATAAGTGAGAAATTTAAGCAATATTGCATTCTGTGGCATACAAGTCAAACAACTGAGCTAAAGCGTCATAAAATAGGCTATTTACTTTACTTAGACGTCACAATTCAAACCAAATACACTGGAAGACAGAATGTATGTTATAGCCTAATGTGCCAGCACCAAATATGTTACTAGGTAGCTTGGAGCAACTCATTTTCTTCCTAACTACTCCTAAAAGAAATTTAAAGTACCCGGTTTGAGCTATACCGTTGGAAAAGAACCGACGCCTAAAGAAAAACCAAGGGATACTACCTAGCTATCCTAAAAGAGAAACAATTTTTGTGTGTTTTTAATCGAACTTTATCCCTCAAGAAAATTGTTCAAAAAGTCCATCATCAGGAAAAGTCCAAGCTTTTTCTGATTGTTTTTTCAAAACGCTCTAGATTTAAAACTAGACTAAGTCAAACTACTAAAAGAAACTAATTGATTACAAGTTATACAAAATACATCACAAGAAGTAGTCCTCCCACCCCACACTTAATCTATGCATAATCCCTGATGCATATAAATAATATAAAACAAAGTATGGTGAAAATAAAACTCCATGTCAGGCAAAAGGCTGAAGCAATAGTGGCTCACGAGGTACTTAGACTTCGCTCATGCATGATCTTTTGTGTGGGCACCCTACAGTTAGTTCTCACTATCTAACTCGCTTTTGAACTCTTCCAATGGCTTTGCCTCCTATGCTTATAATCCTACAAAATAAAAACAAATACTACAACAATAATAAAAAAAATAGAAATAAACAAAAGTAGTAAAGACGGATTGCCTCCCAACAAGCGCCAGATTTAACGTTGCTGCACGACTTACATTACTTCATCACTTTTTCTTCCACTTTGAGGATATAAATTGCGCCGCCAATGTCACATCAATTTTTCTATCATGTTTCTGAGGCGGTGGTATAAAAATAAAGGAACCAAGCAATAGATATCACATCTTGCACTTTTTGGCCTTAAATTGAGGAATGTCATTTTGTTTTCTTGGCATGAAAAATTTCAGAATATAAGGGTCTTGTTCTTCTTCTGCACATCTCTCTAAAGGCTCGATATCCATTTCTACATCCAAACATAATGTAGAAAAATTATTAGAATGAGGACCAACATGCCCCAACTCCAAAACTGTACTATTTTTGACATCCTCAATAATATATGCTTCCTCAACCTCAGAATCATCCACAAGAACATGGTCTAATGATGATTATTCTCGTTTTAACTCCTCAATTTGGCCTAGAATATCTTTTTAAACTTCACACAACTCATTACTATATTGTTGGGCGTTACACACATCAACCTTTGCACTCAATTGAGCCTCCAAGTCGCGAATAAAACTGCCAAATTCGTCGATCTCTCGTCCCAGTTCAGCTCTTCCTTCTATAAAGTGTTATATCCCATTTGTAATTTTCTCACAGAAACCTCCATATTCCTCTAGTAAGTTCCTGTGCATATCAAGAATGCGAACATCACGTTCCACATCATCCAATCCGTTACTCCTGTCAAACTCACAAGAACTATTGGAATCAACATAAGAAGGGATTGGAGTAGGATAACAACAATTAGGACAATCATTCCAATTACCGCCACAAATAGTACATGATTGAGATGGATCACACAACTCGGTTCAAGGAATGTTTTTACAATACTGCCACAAGTAGGGTCCTTTACAATATGGACTAGGATCACAAAAACAAGAATACTTACTATCCCACCACTTTTCTTTTAAAGATGTCATGTAACAAAATGTAATACTAACTATACTAAACTAAAATAAAAAACTAAAATAGATAAAAAGTAAAAATCTAATCTAGTAGAATAGTTAATTTCTAAGTCCCCGGCAACGACGCCAAAAACATGTTTCTCCCAAACGCACACGCAAGTATACGTGGTCGACAAGTAATGTAGGATTGTAAGTTCAGATATCGTACCCAAAGGGACTTGTGATTAATTATCAACTAAATTAAACCAAGACAATTAATCTATTCAAGCGATTTTCTAAAGTGTGAATAATTAACTACAACTAATCTAAAGTAACAAACTAATAAATTAAAAGAAATAATTTGTAGAATATTAGAGACGAATTCAATGAGAGCCGATATTCTAGAGCTATGGTTAGCTAACAATCCCGTTGAAGTTTTCACTTAAATCGTCTAATTAATATATTTGGTTTATTGGTTGACAAGGTTAATATTGCTCGTAGCCTTCTCCCAAAGTACCACTCGCCTGTTCAAGCTAATCTAACGCCTCTATTCCTATGGAATTAGAATTAACAAGAACACATAATTACTGTACAGTAACCAAGTAAGGCGATTAGGTATATTCCTATCCTAACCACAAATCCGCCCCCACTCAGAGTTAAGATCTTGCTCTACTCAATCTTATATGCAATCTAGAATTCCCTCTCCCTAGTTCAATCCTAGATTCGTTGATAGTATTCAATTGATGATCAACTAATCAAATAATTAAGCGCAAGATTGAATAAATAACAATATGATAAAATAATAAGAACAATTCAAGCTTCAAACTATAACGTTCATGTAACACCCAAAACTCTAGGACTAATTAACTATGAAATTAAAGAAAGATAAGAGAAGAAAAACTAGTGAAAGCCTCCTCCAAGCATGGTGTGTCTTCCTCCACGTCAATTCTCTTTCAAAGTTGTGCCCCCCCTCCAAAAGTAGGCTTAGTATTGCTTTTATACGCGTTGGGTAAGTCTATGGTCGAAATAACCTTGTCCCGGGCAAAGTTGGACACAATTCACGTCACCAACGTCCAGCCCAGCGCCCCACGCTGGCCCTGGCGCTAGTTTGTTATGTAGACTGTTTGGGGCGCCACAGGTGGCGTGGGGCGCTGCTTGTGGTGTCGAAAATCACACTTCCTCTTTTTTCGTCTGTTGTTTCTCTACTTTCGCACATTTCGATCCCAATTGCTTCCGGAAGATTCCTACAAATAAAAATACCTCAAATTAACATAAATCAACTCGATTTACATTCAAAATTCACAAAACAATAGCAAAACATGAGGCGATATATATATATATATATATATACACACACACACACAAACACACACACACACACACACACACACACTTTAAGCTAAATATCACTCTCACAATTAATTCCAAATTATAAGAGTAGTTGAGTTGTATTTTGGACTCGTACATTGGAGTAGATCCAATTGAGATATCAGGCCAAACAAATTGTACAGAAATCCAAACAAATTGCATATTAAACCAAAAAGAATATGTTACTACACACATTAAAGGGAAAACACACATAACTATGATGAGTATAAAGATTTAGAAAATGAATTATCTGATGATGATTCTATCCTTAATAAACAAGAACAATTTTTTTTAGGATGACATAAATCTTGTTAGTGAAGAAATTTGAGAAAGTTGTCTATTGAAGATGGAGATTCACATTGTGTGGACTCCGGTGATCTGAGAAATTTGAATAGCGATTTTGATAATGAAATCTTTGATTTTCCAAAGCACAACCCAAAACTAGAGCAAAACATCATGTATTAGCTTTGGAATATATAATTGGAAGTAAGGCGGAGTTCAAGAATGTTGTATCGACTCATGAGGTAAATGAAATGAGGAATATTCAGTGGATCAAGAATGATTCAGAAAGAATAAAAGCAAAGTATATAGATCCATATTGTGAATGGGTGATATGGAATCAGTAATCTACAGGAACAAGGCATTCAGTTAAAAACTTAGAGTTTCAAGCATACCTGCAAAACTTGTATTGGGTCGCTCTATGTGGGATGACCCCAACCCATGTAAAAGAGATAAGAAATTTATCTATAAAGAATTCTGCATACGCTTTCCAGACAACTTCAAGAGACAGAAAACTTTCTCTTGGATTATCCCATAAAACACAAAAAAACTAGGATATTTAGTTCATAGATAGAACTCCGTTTCCAAGAGATTCAGAGTTTGACTTGGGGCTATTATTTTGGTGTTGAGTTAAAAAATTCTTCCTCTGCATTATGAACAAGCAAGATATTGTTATTCTCGCCTCGCAATTTAATCTTACAATGGTATCAGAGCCTATGTTGTTTACTCCTAGTTTTTTACCACATGATATATATTCGTTACAGATAATCTTTGTTTGGTGTAGGCTGATATCTATCTTGTGCACCGCAAACATGATAACTTAATCGAGTTTTATTTGAAAACAAATAAATTGATGTTATATGCTTTTCCTGAGACTGGCGACAAAAAAGAAAAAACAGGAGAATTTATCAGGTTTTATAATGATCTTCATGGATCTTGTATATATTTTCTTTTGACAAGCATAGTTATTATGTAGGGAAAATAGATTTGTTAGAATGATATCCTTCTATAAACATAGTCTGACATTGTCACGATCCATAAATTCCCACCAACGGGATCGTGATGGCGCCTAATAGGCAAGCCAATGTTAGGAATTCATTAACCATTTTCTTTTACAATTCATCAAATAAAAGTAAACAAATTAAAACAAGTGATCATAACTGCAGAAATAAAGAAATACTGCTTTATGTATGAACTATTGCCAGAGCTATCACTACTACCACCCAGAAACTGGTGTCACAATCCACGAACATACTACGAATTACAACAAATATTGGTCTGAATGAAATTACATCTGTTTGAAACGAAAGATAACAAAAATGTAGAAATGGAGAAGGGGACGCCAGGGCCTGCGGACGCCAACAAAACTACCTTGGGTCTCCTAGAGGAAATGCCTGCAACTGACCTCTCGATTAGCTACTACTAGCTCCAAAATCTTCACGGAAGGTGCATAGTGCAGTATCAGTACAACCGTCCCCATGTACTGGTAAGTGCCGAGCCTAACCTCGACGAAGGTGTGACGAGGCTACGGCGATACAGTCACAATATATATATATATATATATATATATGAATACTATGAACCATAAATAATAAGACGGAAAAATGAGAAAGGAAATTTTAAGCAGTAAATTGCAGGAATAAATAAATAGTTAATCTCAGTGTCTCATCCGTATCCAGCTATAACCAATCCTTAAATGAAATATGAAACCATCGAATAATCTACACAGTCAAAGAATAATAAGTAAACACATATGTTGATGCGGCACGCATCCCGTTCCCACCAATTCTCCCTTGTTCCTCCGTACAATTATATTAAAGGTAAATAGTATATATTTGTTGCGACGCGCAACTCGATTCCGCCATATGAAATACTATCAGTGTCAACATGATAATTCACTCTTATTACTCCGTTTCAATCCAACCTTATTCCTCCTGTTGCGGTGTGCAACCCGATCCCACCGAATATTTACATTCACCCTTATTCCTCCTCATAAATCCTCCCTTATTCCTCCTGTTGCGGTGTGCAACCCGATCCCACCGAATATTTACATTCACTCTTATTCCTCCTCATAAATCCTCCCTTCTTCCTTATGTTGCGGCGTGCAACCCGATCACACCAGACAATCAGTACCAGTCACACAATAAGAACATGAATTTCACAATTCAGCTCAAATCCCTCAACTATGTTTAAGCCTCAAACCAAAGCAAACAGAAGGATATACAATTATGAAACTTCACTTAATTAATACTATACAACGAGACCAACCAAAATATACCATGAAAACACCGATGAACCATTTTAAACTAATAATGTAATACAATGAAACTACGGAATAATTGATACCTTCAATAAAGAAAACAACATCTAACGAGAAGCAATTAGACATGGAAGCACTAATAAGCATGTAGCAATTAAGACAAGAAGACAAAACATTAGAAACAGGGAAGGGAACATGCTACATAGATAATTTGGCGACGCATAGGTACTCGTCACCTCACCTATATGCCACACACATGAATTTTCACATAGCAATTAAGTCGGCCATCCCTAATCCCTCGAGTCAAAGTTAGACCAAACACTTACCTCAATCAGACGGCCAAATCAACGCTCAACTACTGCTTTTCCTCTAGTTTCCACCTCCGAACCACTCGAATCTATTCATAATTAACTTAACAATATCAATTATTGCTAAAGAAATCAATTCCAATACATAATTATGAGTTTCTCAACATTCTCCCCAAAGAGTCAAAAATCGACCCCAGGCCCGCTTGGTCAAAACCTGAAATTCGGACCAAAAATCGATTACCCATTCACCCCCGAGCCTGGATATATAATTGGTTTTGCAATCCGACCTCAATTTGAGGTCTAAATCCCCAAATTTCAAAATCTCTAATTTCTACCCAAAAATCCCCAATTTCACCATGAAAATCCTAGATTCTAGGTTTAAATCTTGTTAAAAGAATTGAGAGATTGAAAGAAGTGAGTTAAAATTCATTTACCTATATGATTTGGGGAAGAATTGGTCTTTGGAAAATCGCCTCTTGAGGTTTAGGTTTTGAAAGAAAGGAGAATGAATGAAAAGTCCCGTCTAAGTCCCTTTTCCCCAGCTGCAGATGTCGCATTTGCCAGAGTCGCAATTGCGAAGATCGCAAATGCAAAGGTACCATCGCAAATGGGAGAACCCTCACACCTTTGCTGCCTTCGCAATTGCGAAGAAAGGACCGCAATTGCGAACATGATCCTCTGCAAATACGACAAATTGATCGAACTTGTGATCACTGCCCCTCCCAGACTCCCTTCGCAATTGCGAAGGTAACCTCGAAAATTCCAGAACTGCTGGCCTAGCCTTCTAATCACAATTGTGATGAACGTATAGCAAATGCGGAACATGCAGTGTTCGCAATTACGATGCCTAATCTCGCAAATGCGAGATCAGAGGCTTGCAACAGGTTCAGTTACACCAGCAAATTTTTCTAAGTTCAAAACACCATGTATCTTATCCGAAACTCACCCGATCCCTTGGGGCTCCAAACCAAACATGCACACTAGTCTTAAACATCATACAAATTCGTGCGATCAAATTGCCAAAATACCACCTAAAACTAGGAGTTTAGCACCAAGTTGCATGAACTTTTCAAGAAAGTTTCAAAACTTCTACTTTTTCAACCAAAGGTCTGAAATATCCAACCTCACAAACTGGTTGATAAAAATCTAAATATCCGAAGCTAACGGCCTCTCACTAACTAGAATGAATGCAAGGCTACCCATACCTACTGCCTTCCTACTCAATTCGTTGGCCACCATATTGGCCTTCCCTGGATGATACAATATGGTGATGTCATAGTATTTCAATAGCTCCAACCATCTCCTCTTCCTCAAATTGAGATCGTTTTGCTAGAACAAATACTGAAGGCTACGATGATCCGTGAAAACCTCATACGACACGGCATAGAGATAATGCCTCCAAATCTTCAGTGTGTGAACAATGGCTGCCAACTTTAAATCATGAAGATAGTAATACTTCTCATGAACCTTCAACTTCCGAGATGCATATGCAATCACCCTGCTCTCCTGCATTAATACTGCTCCGAGCCCAACACGGGAGGCATCACAATATACTGTGTAAGATCCTGAACCTAATAGTAATGCCAATACCCGTGATGTAGTCAACATTGTCATGAGCTTCTGAAGCTCGCCTCACACTCGTCTGACCATCCGAATGGGGCACCGTTCTGGGTCAACGGGGCTGCTATAGACGAAAACCCCTTCACAAACTGACGGTAGTAACCCGCCAAACCCAAGAAGCTCCTAATCTCCGTAGCTGAAATGGGTCTAGGCCAATTCTTGACTGCCTAAATATTATTAGGATCTACCTGAATACCCTCTGTTGATATGACGTGACCCAAGAAAGCGATTGAATCCAACCAAAACTCGCACTTCGAAAATTTCGCATACAACTGACTGTCCCTCAAAGTCTGGAGCACTCTCCTAAGGTGCTGCTCATGCTCCTCCCTAATGTAGGAGCATATCAAAATGTCATCAATAAGAACAATCACAAAGGAATCCGGATAAGGCTTGAACACTAGGTTCATCAAGTCCATAAATGTTGCTAGGGCATTAGTGAACCCAAATGACATCAACAAGAACTCATAGTGCCCATACCGCATCCGAAAAGCTATCTTTGGGATGTCGGATGCCCTAATCCTCAACTGATGGTATCCAGATCTCAAGTCAATCTTTGAAAACACCTTGACACCCTGAAGCTGATCAAGCAAATCATCAATCCTCGACAACGGATACTTGTTCTTGATGGTGACTTTGTTCAACTGCCGATAATCTATACACATCCTCATTGACCCATCCTTCTTTTCACAAATAATACCGGTGCTTCCTAGGGTGAGGCACTAGGTCTAATAAAGCCCTTATTGAGCAAGTCCTATAACTGTTCCTTCAACTCCTTTAACTCTGGCAGGGCCATCCAATATGGCGGAATAGAAATGGGCTGAGTGGACGGAACCAAATCAATGCAAAATTCAATGTCCTTGTCGGGTGGCATCCCCAACAGGTCTGTAGGAAATACCTCTAGGACTCACAAACAATAGGCACAGAATCCATAGAAGGAACCTCAACACTAGAATCACGAACATAAGCCAGATAGTCCAAACACCTCTTCTCGACCATACAACGAGCCTTCATATAGGAAATAACCCTGCTGGTTAAATGACCAGGAGTCCCTCTCCACTCTAATCGAGGCAACCCTGGTAAGGCTAAGGTCACTGTCTTCGCACGATAGTCCAAGATAGTGTGATAAGGTGACAGCCAATCCATGCCCAATCTAACATCGAAACCAACTATATCAAGGAGCAAAAGGTCTACACAGGTCTCAAGACTCCCAATAGTGACCACACACGAATGATAAACACAATCTACCACAATAGCATCCCCCACCGGTATGGACACATATATGGGGGGTACTCAAGGAATCACGGGGCATAACCAAATATGAAGCAAAATAAGATGACACATAGGAGTAAGTAGACCCCGGATCAAATAGAACCGAAGCATCTCTACTGCAAACTGAAACAGTACTTGTAATGACAATATTAGATGACTCAGCCTTAGGTCCGGATGGAAATGCATAACATCGGGGCTGGGCCCCACCACTCTGAACAATGTCTCTGGGACGAACGCTAACTGGCAGACCTCTACCTCTAGCGGCTTGACCTCCACCTCTAACCGTCTGACCCCTACCTCAAACTATCTGACCCCTGCCTTTGACTGGCTGAGGAGGCGGTGCAGCAACTGGTGCAGGAACCATGGCACGAGAACCCTGATGTTGCGGCTGAACACCCAATAATCTCGAGCATGTCCTATGAATATGCCCATAATCACCACACTCAAAGCATCCATCCTGATACTGTGGTTGTGAGAATTATGACTGACTCCGACGAGCCGACAACGATAATAACTATGAAGAGGAGGTGCTCTGATAGGAGGTGGTGGTGCAGTATAGGCTGGCTGAGCAGAAGGAGGCACATAAGAACCGTGACTCCCAGAAGCACTGTGAGATACCTGAAGTGTTGAATGAAATAGCCTAGGAGGATAGCCTCTACCAAAAGCACCCCTGTCTCCAGATGAGGCACCGCTTAACACACCGAAATGATGGGGTCATTTATCTGATCCTTGACCTCCTTGTCCAAGAACCATATCGACTCGCCTGCCCACATTGGCCACATCTTGGAAAGAAATCTCTCTCCTAGTATCCGTAGCCATCTGCAATCTAATAAGCTGAGCAAGACCCTCAATAAACCTACTTATTCTCTCTCTCTATAGGAAGCAAACTAATAACATAACGAGACAAATCCACAAAATGAGTCTCATACTGAGTATCAATCATGCTTCCCTAATGAAGATGCTCGAACTGATGGCGACGCTCCTCTCTCGTAGTGATAGGCAGAAACTTCTATAAGAAGAGTTGTGAGAACTGGTCCCAAGTAAGGGAAGGCAGCTTGGCTGGTCAAGTCAATAAATAATCTCTCCACCATTTCTTGGCAGAACCAGTCATCTGAAAAGCAACAAAGTTGACCCCATTGGTCTCCAATATACCTATGTTCCGAAGAATCTCATAACAATATCGAGATACTCCTGGGGATCCTCTGAAGTAGCACCACTGAAATGAACTAGGAAAAGCTTGGTGAACCTATCCAACCTCCATAGAGCCTCGAAGGACATAACTAACCCATCACCGGCGATGCTGCAGCAACTGGCTGAACTACTCTAACTGGGTGGGTTGCCGGAGTCTGAAATTGGGGACCCATATGCTCCCGAGTGAGAGTGGTAGGAGTCTGAGCTTCTGCTCCAACCCTAGATATGGCTGGTGCCATGGGGAATGCGCCAACCTAGGATACACTCTCCATAAGGCCCACTAATCGGACCAAGGCATCCTGAAGCACCGGGGTGGCAATAAACCCCTATAGGACCTGAGCTGGTCCTGTCAGATTAGTCTGAGCGGGAACCGCCTCGTCGAACTCTACCTGAGGCTCTGCAGCTGGAGAAGCTGCTCGGGCCTTGGGCTGAGCCCTACCCTTGCCTCGGCCTCTGCCCCTTGTAGGAATTGCTGCTAGAGGATCCGGATGGTACGTGTTCTTGTCATATGCGAGAGAATAAGGATAGGAGAGTTCAACCAGTATCGAGATAACAAAATCGTGCGACAAAGTTAAATAAAAGTGAAATTTGTTACTAGACTCCATATCCAATGGGAGATAAGTACAGACGTCTCCGTATCAATCCCTCAGACTTTATTAAGCTTGTCCGTGAATTGTGAGACCTAAGAAACCTAGTGCTTTGATACCAACTTGTCACGACCCGGAATGTAACACCCTGACCGGTTGTTTTGATCTCTAGCATGTCGTTCAACAGTTAGAAGTCATGAACAACATCATTTAAAGTATTATGACTTGTGCGTATGGTCAGAGTTGAAATTTGAGAAGTTCGGAGTTAAATTGAAAGGAAAATTCTCATTTCGGAAGCCTTAAGTTGGAAGAATCGACTAAGACTGGAATTTGGAGTAAATGACCTCAAAATTAGGATCTTAAGGTTCCAGCAGGTTCGTATGACGATTTGGGACTTGGGCGTATGTCCAGATCGGGTTTTGGATAACCCGGGAGCGTTTCAGCGTATATTGTGGAAGTCAGCATTTTTGAAGAAATTTCCTAAGTTTGGATTGAAGCACATCTTAGTGATATTGATGTCTGTTTGGGATTCCAAATATGGGAATAGCCCCGTATGGTGATTCTGGGGTTGGGAGCGCGATCGGAAGTGAATTCGGATGTCCGAAGGTCATTTTGAAGTCACTTGGCTAAAGATAGAAATTTGAAGGTTTTGAAGAATCCGACCGGAAGTGGAAATTTTGATATCGGGGACGGATTGTGTCTCTGAAAGTTAGAGCAGGTCCATAATGTTGATATGACTTGTGTGCAAAATTTGGGATCAATCGGAGGTGATTTGACGGGTTTCGGCATCGAAAGTGGAAGTTTGAAATTTCAAGTTCATAAAGTTTGAATTTAGTGTGATTCATGATTTATGCATTGTTTGATGTGATTTGAAGTCTCGAAAAAGTTTGTAGGATGTTATGGGACTGAGTCGTGTGATTTGGACGGGGTCCCGGGGGGCTCGGGTGTGTGTCAGAATGAGTTCAAACCATTTTTCTCTATTTTGTTGTTGCTATTTTCTGGTGTCACTAGTGTGCTTTGCGATTGTGGTCCCAATTGTGTGATCGCGGAGAAGAGATTAGAGGTCTGAAATTTTGGCTTGTGCAATCGCACCTGGAGGTATGCAATCGCACAGAAGGAAAGGTTGAGGCTGCAGGGAATTTTGCATGTGCGACCGCAGGGGTTGTAGTGTGATCGCACAAGGCTGCTTTTGGAGGCTGTGAGGCTTGGCCTGTGCGAATGCAGGAGTAGGCATGTGAACGCACAGGGGAAAACTGGGGGCAACATAGTTGGCCTATGCGTTCGCAAAGCATTTCATGCGATTACATAGGAAGTTTTTCTGGGCAGTGTTATGTTTTAAATGGGAAAATTTCATTTCTTCCCCAAATTTCATTTGGTTGGGGCACTTTTGGAGGATTTCAAAGGATGATTTTCATCAAGCATCAAGAGGTAAGTGATTCCTTCTCATTTCCAAGTTAAGTTCAAGGTTTATTCATGGAGTTAGACATGAAAATTGTGGAAAAATTGGGGTTTTTGAAGAAAACCTAGAAAATTTGGTAAATTGAATTTTAACCACGAATTGAGCATGAATATTTGAGAAAATTATATATTTGAACTAGTAAAGCTATGGATAAAGTTAATCTTCGAGAAAATTCGGAATCCGGGCATGTCGGCCCGAGGGAATTTTGGTCAATTCATTGAGCAGAGTTGGGAAATGATATAATTTGAATTTGTTACGAGTATTAGAGTGAATTTTCATTGCTTTGCCCATTATTTGGTAGTTTTGGGGCGTTGTGCATCAAATTGGAGCCGTCGGGAGGGCTTGGAAGCTGACTATGAAGTTTCGGAGCGAGGTAAGTCTCCTTTCTAACTTTGTGAGGGGGAATTGTCCCCCTAGGCGAACTAATTAAATATGTGTTACTATTTGTGGGGGCTACGTACGCACGAGGTGACGGGAGTCCGTGCGTAGCTTCTGTTATGCCATGTGCGGGTAGTCTAGGACCCACTAGCATGCCTTACTTGTTGTACTTGTGATTTTATTAGTGATATTAGCTTGGTGATATTATCGAGTTAGTAACTGAATACTTAGAAAAGTCAAAACTTATCTTCCTTAAATAAATTTAGAAGAAAATGCATCCTTCCTTGCATAATTATGTTCCGGATGAATCAGTGATATCTGCAACCTTATCAAACTTGGAAAATGGATTTCCAGAAATGTTTTAAATATTATCTTCATGTTCACCTAAAGAGAATCTTATCACCCCTTTGAGGAACTGTTTTCCTGACGGAATATGGACTCACTGTGTGACTATGTGTATTTACGGGTGCCTGAGTCGCATGTATGATTCACGAGTAGGATAACCTTATATTTATGTATAAACGCGTGGCATGATCGATTCGTGAGCGGGAAAATAGATGCATCTATGGTTCGAGCCGTTCAACCCTCGGCAGTGCATAGTTTATTATTGTTGGTCCGCGCCGTTCGACCCTAGGCATTTGTTTGCGCATGATAAATGCAGAGTATTTTGCTGTGATTTATACATGTTTATCTGCCTAAGTACATTTTGAGTTGCTAGCTAAAAAGGAAGAAGGATTTATGTGTGAAATGTGGAATAAATTTATATTTCTTATCTTTGATTATTATTTTATTGATTATGATTCTTAATCTTAGAACCTCACTTGATTATATGGTGTTGACTTATAGCAAGTGTCTAATTCGACCTCTCGTCAGTACCTCTCTGAGGTTAGGCAGGATACTTACTGAGTACATGTTGTTTTCGTACTCATGCTACACTTGCTGTGCATTTTGTTGCACAGGTACTTTCATAACGATAAGGCTGGTTTGGAGACTTAGGCGAGCTACATCATCCGGAGGTGATCCGCAGCCGGCAGAGTCTTCCTCTATGTATTGTATTTATTTCATTTTAAAGCCCTTGTCCAACTTGTATTTCAGACAAGCTTTGTAGCAATTGTAAAAGTTCTTAGAAGTTCGCTCATGCACTTGTGTCACCGGGTTCTGGGATATGTTTGGGATGTATCTTATTAAAATGGAGATATTGGACTGTTAATTTTCACCTAATGGATTTTACTTAATTGTTACGTGTTAAAGTGGAAGGCAATGATTTTGGAAACATTAAAAATAGGAAATTAACTCAACTTATAAATGATTGGCTTTCCTGATAGTGGTGTCCGGCGCCATCACGACCTTAATAGATTTTGGGTCGTGACAACATGGTATCAGGGTACTAGGTTCCCTTAGGTTTCACGAGTCATGAGCAAGTCTAGAAGAGTCTTGCGGATCGGTACGGAGACGTCTGTACTTATCTTCGAGAGGCTACAGGGATGTTAGGAGTACTTCCCTTCTTGATTCCGCATCGTGCGATTTGATTCCTTTAAGACTTATGCCTATGTTTCTTCCTACTCAATCTTACGCGTCGCGAAGCGCTTGCTTTGAATCGAGGATTTAAGGAATTTTAATGATACTATTGATGTGGTGCGGGATGTTTCTCCCCGCGAAGTTGATTGAGGCTATTGTCGTTGCTCTACGGAAGAGTAATATGTTGTTTTCAGCCAGTAGCTGTGATTCTGAGAACTCTGAGGTTATGCTCAGGTTGTGGTGATGCTTACGATTGGTTATTGCGCGGTGTTGATATGATGGCAAAGTGCTTGCCCATATGTCGGGGTAATGGATGACTTGAAGGGGGGTCTTCTCAGAGTGTGATTTTGAGATTTCGGTATTTAGTTCCGGCAAAGGAAAGGCATTTGGATTATGAATAGTCCGGTTTGGGTTGATAAGTAGTAAGACTTGGTGTTTTCAAGTGAGGTGGAGAGTTCGTCGTCCTTGATCGAATGGAATGCGTTAGGTTTGTTGGTGCTATGATTTCTCCACTTGCATTAGGTCATAGTGTTGTGAAGTGGTATTGAATAAGCGAGTGTCATAAACCGTGGTGCGCGGTGGTTCTAGTATTGAATGAGTATTTCTAATAAAGACAACTCGAGAGAGATGATCTTCGGGGAATCGAAGTTATGATGGTCTGCTGGTTCAGAAGCTACAGAGAATGATATTGAATTAAGGCAATGATTGGGCCGCATACGATGAAGGAAGACATGTGAGAAGCGTAAGGTGGCGGCTAAATCTCAAAAAACATGATAGGCATGAGATACGGAAGTCGGGTACTTTCGCAAAGTAATGAGTTTAACTAAGTGGGAGAGTGGCAGTGTAGCATACGAGTTCAGTGGTAAGACGACTGCCTATCTTGAGGAGAAGTTGGAGTGATTTAAGAATTTTAGTGGATGGTGATTAGGTCCACGAACTTACACTGAAATGTTGGTTATTCGGCGGAAGGTTGGATGCAACATAGAGGAGTTGTTAGGGATAAAGAAGGATGAAATATGGCGGTGAATTTGAAGATGTTGTAGCACATTTAGTAGATGTCCATGAGTAGCGAACGGATGGGCAAAGTTGGTGAATGAGAACATTCTTAGGATGGGATATTGATGTTGTAGAGGGTGTGCAACGCAACGTTGTTGGAAGGTGTCACTTGGTGATTTCCACAGGTGGGTTATCTCCTGTGAGTAGGTTAGCGGTTGTGTGGTTGGAAAGTTTCTGTGAGGAACCCTAGTGGCTATTCAGTAGAAGACAGAATATGTGAACAGTGCTAGAGAATTTGAGTAATTAGGGAATGATAATAGGGGAATTCGAAAGAATTGGACAGATTGGTTGAGCAAGATTATGTTAACAAAGGAGAAAGGATCTCAGTCGGGTCTAGAGTGCTGCAAGGAGTAGCCTCGGGCTAAGTGGGGGAGTCCCACCACCTGCAGTTGGGTTGTAGGATTGTGTTCTCGTGGGTTTGTAGATTGTCGGCGTATTGGCAAGTTATTACAGCCAAGGTAAAGGAGTAAAATGGTGATTTGCATGGGATTTGACAAATGTGTGCAAAAGTTTGCCCTATTGGACCAGGGTTAGGCTCTGGAGGATTCGGAATTTATGCTTAATGCATATGCGAGTTGTAGGGGTAGAGACTCAATCACGTGCTTCAGTGAGAGCATGTTCATGTGCTAGAAGAGCCTTGGAGTTGATTGTATTCGGGGCCAGTCAGAGTGGGTGACTCTCAGCAGTGGTCCTAGTAAATTTGAAAGTTAGAGAATGCAGTGTTTAAGGGTTTCAAGCAGCAGTATGATTGAGAATCGAGCTTTTGCATCGTAATTTCTGAGGAAGGGAAATGCTTGGAGAGTTCTATGTTATTTTAGCGTGCAAGATAGCATTGGAGGAGTGAGAGAAATAAACTTCGGGTTGTAGGAAGATTTCCAGGAGGGTATGAGACGGGTTATAGGATTTAGGCAGCCTGGTCTCGTGAATCAAGGTCACTCGGGATGAGTGAGGGTTGAGTTTGCTATGAGTTGAAGGCAGTTACTACTATCTCTAAGGCAATTAAAGATGATCAAAAGAAGATAGATTGGTTAGCCATGGCTGGAATGGCACATGTACGACAGTGATCAGTTCCTTCGATATGATCGGGTATGTGTATGGTTTGTGCAGATGTGTGTGGGGCTTGTCAGCCGCCATAATAGATTTCATTTAGAAGCATTCAAAGTGCTATGTCCTGTTAGGTGTAGGCGGATCCCGGAAGAAATATGGTGGTTCAGACCACCTCTTAAGGATTTGCATGTATTGTGATTGTGAGAATTCACTTGTGTGTTGTTATAGTTCTCATGAATTGAGGTAATTAAAAGGTTTCTATATGATGAAGTGTTAACCCTACTAGTGGTTCAGGAGTTATGATGGAAATCCTATGCTATTCCATATTTGCATGTTAGGTGCAGTAAGCGGTAGGTAACTGGGAGTAATAATCGAGATTTGCGGTTCGGTGTTAACCAGGATGTCATGAGCTCGGATGGGCAAGGAAAAGAGATTTGAATGTTTAGAATAAGCTGATGTTGTCTTCAGTGTCATATGAGATCGGTGTTTGGTGAAAGAGGCTTTGTATCCTGGTTACGGGTCCTTGAATTGTTTTACAGCCTTAGGGTGGTCGGTGGTATGGATATGCATACTTGTTACCTTGTGTGGAAGATCGTGGGAGCATGACCGTGGGAAGATTGCATAAGTGTGACTTGTAGTCACCTGATGGATTGACAGATTAGACCGAGTTTGAATAAGTGCAATGTTGCTTAATTGAGGATGTATGCTAGGAAGGCGTTCAATTCATATTTGTTGAGAGTTGTGGGGTGTTGTTCTAGCTATGATGGTTATTCTTGCATGTTATGAAAGGAAGTAGGTCGTTTTGGACCCAGGAAAGGCTATCAGCCTAGTTCAGTGCGAGCAAAACCATCTTGAAGTGTATGAATGGATTCAAACAAGATTATGGGCTTCATGCGAGTCAGATGTGTTCATTTCAGTATAGCTCTTCTCAAGGAGGGGTGTTGGAATGTCATGTGTTGTCCCGTCATTGTCAAATTCATGTGATATTATGATTGTGTTGTGTGAGTTGTGAAGCGGCTTGATGATTTCTTATGTGTTGAGATTCTGCGTAGTAATGATGTTATGTGAGCAGGATTGTCACGACCCAAACTGGAGGATCATGACTGGTACCCGGGCCATCCCTGCCGAGCACCAACGTACATTCTATCTAATCCTCTTATTATCTTTAAGGGCCGACGAGATCAATATAAGTGGTAGATATGGATTATGAAAGACAAACAATGAAAGATACTGGAATGAACATGCAAAACATGGGATAACAAGACTTCAAAGAAACTACATATAAGTTAGAAGCTACCACGCTTCCATGAAAGACTATACAACAAAAATCATATGACAAGGAATACCAAACTATACATAAGCCGACACCTGTCTAAGAGCCTCTAAAGGAGCATAAGTGATGCAACATAGTCGGAACAGGGCTCCGACATACCCATAATATCTATAAAAAAATGCATACCAAGACCACGACAAGTCCGGAGAAGGGAGCTCGCCTATAACCGCTAAACTAGAAAGCCTACTGTGGTGGGGGAACTGCGTCTACCTGTCTATCAGGACCTGCAGCATAACATGCAACATCCACAAATAAAAAGGACGTCAGTACGAATAATGTACTGAGTATGTAAGGCTGGTCAATATAAATATGAACAATAATGTAAAGAGAGGTAGAGAAGATACAACCTGTAACATCTGAGTGCTTCTAAGAGACAGTAACATGAAATGCATGATACATATATATACATAATCTTTTAAAA
>ML263010.1:0-60657 GCA_005239495.1 Nicotiana undulata
GCGATCGTACTTCTCCCCCCGCGATCGCACAGAGTAATTTTTGCCTGCCCAAAATTACGCACAGCGATCGCATCACTTCCCCCCACGATCGCAGTGAATAAAATTGCTGTGTGCAAAAACCAGTAAACCAGAAGTGTTTTTAAGTCCAAATGAGTCCGTTAACCACCCGAAATCAATCCTGAGCCACTCGGGACCCCAACCAAACTTACCAACATATCCCATAACATCATTCAAACTTAGTTGCACTCTCAAAATACCAAAACTAACATCAAAGCACCAAATTTAGATCGGATTCAAGCCTAAGAATTTTGATATTTCTAAAACCCACCAATGATGCCGAAACTATCCAAATCAACTCCGATTGACCTGAAATTTTGCAGACAAGTCCAGAATGACATTATGAACCTGTTCCAACTGTCGGAATTCTATTCCAACCCCGATAGCCTATTTTCAACTGTCGACCAGAAATCGCCAAAAACTATATTTCGCCATTTCAAGCCTAATTCTACACCGGGCAGCATAAAATTATTCCGGACACACTCCTAAGTCCCAAATCACCTAACGAAGCTATTCGAGCCATAAAATCCTCGTTTACCAATAAGTCAACTCTTAGTTGACTTTTTACCATTCTAAGGCTATTTTTAAAGACTAAGTGACTAAATTGTCATTTAACCATCCCGAATGCAAGCTTATAAACTCTAACACATCGATAACGGATTAATCAACCTAAAATAAGTCAGCAACAGTAATTATAATGCAGGTTTTACGTAACGACGGACCGGGTCGTTACAAGCGGCTACTCCATTTTCCCTAGTATATGGCTCCGAGGCCTTGATCCAAGTCGAAGTTGAGGAACCTAGTGCCAGGTTTCGACATACGGCAAAAGAATCAAATACGAGGCTATGAATACTAGCCTCGAATTATTGGATGAAAAAATGAGAAACTGCACTCGTTCGAATGGATGCACAAAAGCAACGAATCGAAAGATACTACAATAGGAGAACCAACTTTTGCCACTTCAAAGTCGGGGACTTAGTCCTAAGGAAGGTCACCACCAACACTCGAGATCCTAATGAAAGGAAGCTCTGCCCAAATTGGGAAGGACCTTACCAAGTCCTCGACATAGTCGGAAAGGGTCTTATAAGCTCGTAACGATGGACCGCGAACCACTGCCAAACAATTGGAACATATCACTTCCCAAATGATATTATTGCTAAGGTATGACTTCCTCCCTTCTTTCATTTATATATTCGATGCTAAATTACTGCAGGTGCTCGACCAAAGATATCGAGACCTCAGGTTTTAAAGTATGCGTTGCACTCTTTTTCCCTTAGATGGGTTTTTATCCCAAATGGGTTTTTCCGACGAGGGTTTTAACGAGGCAACAATTATGTGCTACCTGAGGACAATTCAACAGTATCCAAGGATTCTTTACAATCAACCTCGAATACTGGGGAGCATCACCCTCGGAGGTTATATTTTCGAGGAAAGTACTTCGTGTTAAAGGGTCTCGACAGAAAAACTTTGTAATGGGCCAAACGGTTGAATCACACGTGTCCATATAGAATAGTCAAGCCCAGATGGCAAAACATGTACGCATGTATAAATTATTCAAAGAAGCATTCTTTCTGTATCAAATATCTTGTGTCTCAAAGAAAATTTTCTATTATACGAGCTCCAATACTTATGCTTTTATGAGAAATGGCTTAAGGGCCAAGTGCAAATATACCTCGAACACTTGGGGACTGTTGTTGATACACAAGTTTTCCCTCGTATATTTCAAATATACATATACACTTTCAAAAGAGTGCATATGAATCATCATTTTATTCATAAATACATGCAAGTAGTTTTCCTAATTTTTCCATAATTTTAAAGATTTTTAAATCAATTTATTCCCATATTTTATTAGATAAATAATCATTAATTGCATTAAAAATAATTTTATGATGATTTTGTCATCTAACTTTATCATTTACATCCATATTAGATTTTAAATATTTTTGGTGCATTTATTATAATTACATTTGCATTTTAAGGCTAAAATTACACATTTTGTAATAATAGCCCATATATACTTATAATTACTTTATTTATGTAAAAATAACTTTTTATATTTTATACAGTTAAATCATTATCATTAACCATTTTTATGCACAAATAATATTTTTACTACTTTATTTATCTTTTTACGAATTATTTTATTAATTTAAAATGGGTATTTAACTAATAGCCCTAAATCCCTCCTATTTTCGGACTTAGGCTACCCAAACCAGCCCAAAACCAATGATCCAATTACTCCAACCCGGTCGCGACCCGTTCAACTAACTCGCCCCCACTCCTAGTTTAAATCCTAGCCGTTGATCTTCCCTGTTAACCTACCCCTTTAAATATTAACTCCCTAACCCTAATTCTCCCAATTCCCTCTCACTCGGAGTCACTAAATCCTCTCATCTCTCACCCTATGAACCCTAAGCCGTCGTCACCCCTAACCTTCCCCAAATCCAACCCCAAATAGGAATCCTCCATGGATTCCCTTACCTTATTTGTCTATCCTCACCACTGGCTACTCGTCTATGACCTAATTTGGTTGCTTGCCTAACATGGCAAGCAAATCTTGCCATAATCGAACCTAAACGGTTCAACTCTTTGATTTTCTGTGGTTATTCCATCTATATTCATCCCTGGATTTTCGAGGGTAACGAATATCTGCATATCCTCTCTGATTTTTACTTACCCCTAAATTAGAGTTTTCAAACCTTTTCAATCGGACCTAAAAAGGTCTGATTTTCTGATTTCTAACACTATTCTGTGATTCTTACCTTATATGCTTCATTTTCGTACTTTTCTTTACTGATTTCATACTTCCCTTTAAAACTAGGGTTTTAAAATTTCCTTTCCTTTTCTTACTGATTCTTTCATTTCTTGTTCGATTACCCTCCCTTTTGTATTTTTATGTGCTTTTATGCCAATATTTTGCTTAAGCCTATCTAGTATTTGGATTTCGTTTGAATATTCTTAATAAACTCTTTTGTGATTACTTTTGCCTATATTATGAAGAATCTTATATTTTCCTAATTTGGATGCCTGATATTCCGAATAATTTTTTATTATTTTGGTATTACGCGTTCTGCCTTTATTACTCCGAGTGATTCTTTGGAATGCTTCCTTAATTTGTTAAAACCCTTGATTTATGCTACGACCGATTCTGTAGATGTGAGCACGTGATTTTTACCTACCATATAATCCTACAAAAAACTCAATAAATTAATTAGTTTTATGATTTTTATTGATTTTAAGTGCTATTTCTGAATTAATTTTGCATTATGTAGCCATAATTCGTCCTTTAAATGTATAAATGATTTAAAGCGGCATAATTAGATGCGTAATCTTAATTAATATCTAAATAAATATAATTATTTGATATAAAGTCGATTAATGTTCAATTTCTTAATTTAATTATTTCTTTCAACAAAATTGTGAAAATTGCCTTTTAAATGATTAGGGGTAAATTGAATGGTGTGAGTTTAATTAATTAATTTATAATTGAATAACAAAATTAGTTTAGAATTAATTGTTACATTTTAGTCTTAATTTAATAAATAAAATACTTTAAGATTTAGAAGCCTAAAATGGACCTGGGCTAGAATTGCCCAGGCCCAAGCTGCCTTCACCCATAACCAACCCAACTAAACCCCAACCCGGTCTGCCCCCTACATTACCCAAACGACCCCGTTTAATATGAGTGAACGAATCCCAGCCATTGATCAAAATAGATCCAACGGCTGGGAACCCCAAAGCCCCAAGTATATATCTGTCCCAAAATACCCCCTACCCCCCAATTCAAAGTATTACACCCCCCTTAGAGACACCCCCATGTCCGTCTCTCTCTCTTCCCTTTTGACCTCACCGACCTCCGCTGTCCCCCGCCCTAACTCCGCCGGCCGGAAATCGCTCCCGGCAGCGGAGCTTCACCAATCAAACCCAAATCTTCACCAAATAATCCTCTCATTCTCCTTAACCCCGTCCCACCATTGACTTCCCCAAATAAACACCCAATCTCGAGTAATTTCAGATCTAAGAATCTGAAAAACTTGAAATACCACACCAATCGACTTCGAATGATTCAACGGCTCAGACCTACATGAGTCAGTTGCTCTTGATAAGAGCAATTGATTCATGTGGGTTTGACTCATTTTCAAACCCACCGGAGTCCGGCCAAACTCCGGCAAGCCGCCGAAATCCGGTCAAGATGTTCCCACTTAACCAGGTGCTTCCCCTCTTTCTGTTATTTGTTAAAATTGATCACCTAGGTTAGAGTTTGGCCCTAGTTGTTTAAATCTGAAAATTCTTGGTTAAAACCTGATTTTCTTGCTTCTCTGAAAATTTCCTGAATATTACAGCATGTTCTATGTGATTAACATGTTCGTTAATTTGATTTCTCTTGTGATTTTGTTTAAATTCTCCTCCACTGTTTACCTCTGCCTATTCTGTTTCTTCTGCTTAATTAAGTTCAAACTCAAAACCTATTTCATAATAATCATGTTGTAGTTCTCGTTAACTAGTAATAAGGGTTTCTTGACAAGCATGATTATCGGTATAATTATATTTATCACTGTATGCATTGTTCCTTGCCTTGTTTGATTAGATTATTTGTCAATATTACGATTGTTCTTGTTCATGTTAAGTGAGTATGTAGTTGTTAGGATTTACTGTTTTTTCTTTAAGCATGATCATCTGTGTTGATTAATTGCTTCATAGTTCATTTGAGCATGTTATAATTAGGTTAGTTAATTAATTGCCCAAATTAATCAGGAGACTACTTAATTCTGAACCAACGTATGGTCGTAAATTAAGTTAGTCTAATCCTATTAATGATGACCTTCTAAAAAGATACTTATTTAACCTAGGTCTATAACTTCTTAAATAATCAGTTAAGTCCTAAATTCTAATTAGGATAATTAACTAGGTCTACTTGACTAAAGCAAGTCAACTAACCTAAGTTTAAGGAATTAAGTTGATTAATCTTAATTAAGTCAATTAAACTAGGATTAAGCTGATAATACCGATTAGTCTTAGTTAACTAAAGTGAGCTAACTAGGATTAATTAATTAGGGCTAATAATAACCCAAGCAAGTTAACCCTGGTTACCTAATGGTAATTTCAGGGACTTCAAGGGGTATATTAGGAATCCTAGGTGTGGGAATCTTGGGTGTAACAACCCAAGAACATTCTAGACTTTTGAAATCAGATTTTTAAAGGGTAGTAGGGTCATTTCAAAGGCTGGAAGCTTCTGGAATAGGGGCAGCTGTCCCAAAGGATAAGGGTGACAGCTACCCTATGTACTATTTCAGCTCATTGGATGAGGAATATGCCAAAGCATATCCCATCCCCAAGCCTCCTATAAATAGATCCTCCCTTTAGACTATTAGGGATCGTTTTTTGGACAGACTAAAAAATTACCTCCCTTTACACACTGAAATCACCTTTTTTGACTCACTGAAAAGCTCTCTTTACATATCAAAAATCTTCTTTTTTGGACACTGAAAAATGGCTACACACACACACGAAAAATAGCTCTCTTTTTCAGTTGCTTTTACATTCTTGTTGCCTCTTTTACACTCACTTAGTTACTGAAATATCTGAAAACACAAAAAAAATAAAATCAGAATAGCTTTTATTCATAAATGAAAATTCCCAAAAAAACATCAGTGAAAAGATTTGATTTCCTTCAAGAGTTCTTCAAGGTTTTCTGGTAGATTTCAGTTTTTGGTTTTTATTTGGTTTTGATTCTGGTTTCTGAAAATCCATCCGGTTTATTTTTTGGGAGTTGGGGTTGACTTTGAGGTTGCTGTTTGTTGTTGCTTGATATTTCCTTCTTCTAGCTGAATATTTTTGGGCCTGACCTTTATTTGGTCAGGATTTCTCTATTCTCTTTTCTCTGAAAGGTATGTAACTTCTTTATCTATGAATAAACCCTCTTAAGATATGAATTCTATGTTATTATATGTCAACTTGTTAAATTTACTTGAGTTCTTTTCTTAGCATTTTTTTGGCATGTAATATCTCTGTTAAAGATTCGTGTATAAGTCTGAATCTGAAACATGCTTGCTAAAAATTGGTTAGGAGTCCTTAGTTTCAAATATAGGGCTTGAATGTTGAATTTTAGGTTGTTAGCATTGCTGGATTCTGAACTTGACCTTCTTTATGGTCAGTTTGCTTCCATAAAAATGCATAAATCTGCTTTTATTTGTGCTTTCTTGATTCATTAAAGAGACTCAATAAGTAATTCTCCCATATAGTTTTAGACTTATGTTAGTATGGGCACAATGGGGACTAAAATCTGACCCATTCATGGTCAGATTCACCATTGAGAATGCTTAAAATTGTCTGATTGTTTGAGATAGTTAAGAAACGCAGGTTTGAGTCATAAAGATTGAATAAGCCTTGCTGAAGCTTGCACAGGAGCAACAACTTTTAGTTTCTTTTTTTTAAAACCTCATTTGCATTTTTTAAGAACTTGTATTCAGGAACAAAACTGTATTTTGAATTCTATCTTTATATATATTTGTAAATGGGACTGGACACTATGAATATTACATTCAGCTGTATATAAATTGCCTTCTTACGCCTCATTTCTGAGTCTTCTAAAATTGGTGCACACGTTCGCGTGGCCCGCCTTTCTGTTAGAGGTCATACCAAGTAAGAAATACGGGGATGGACTAGCCACTAGGCCGGATAGCCTTTCATGCTACCGGTACGTCGCTCCCACCCAGACTCTAGTTGTCCGCTCGGGTAGCCAAGGTCTAGAACAAAAACCCCAACAAAACCTTATGTCGGATCCCTAGTAGGAATGATTATTTGCATCATGTGAATTTTGACTTAGGGGACTCAACACAGGGGTTGGGTCCGTCTAGGACAGGTGTACCCGAAATAAAAAGACCATCCTGATGCATCCTTCTTGTTATATGTGCATTATTTGTCTCGGTTTGTTGTTGACCGGCTAAAAGAAGGAAAGAAAAACAATAGAAAAACCAAGAGTGAGGAAAGATAGAAATTTACCAGTGTTGAAAAACCTGATATTTGAAAAAGAAGGATTTCAAAATAATTGAAAATGGGGAGAGATAGAATTTCAAAATAGTTGTAAATGAGCCAAAATGAGAAGAAAATTTCGAAAAAATATATATAAGTCAAAAACATTTTTTTTTAGTTATGTCAAAATTGACCGAACTACGTAGGTCTAATTCTCATCGGATATGAGATACGTAGGCAAGCCTCGTCGGTGCCGACCCCACTTTTCAGAAACAAACAAAAAATGTCCGTCAGCCAAAATAAAACCGACCAACTTCGGTTAAGGTCTTGAACCGTTCTTGCCGAAATAGCCTTCGAACATTTTTACATTGTCGAAGGGCTATTTTCTATAAAGAACGAATTTGTCTGTCACTTTTTTCAAAAAGTACCTTGTTTGGCCTCAAAACTTTACTCATAGTAAGAAGGGGCCATTTTTGAAAAAAATGACTACTTTGGTCAATATTGCACAAATAACCACTCTAGGAGAGTTGTCTTTTAAAAATTAAAAAATACACTGGGTCTTTTGTGTCAAAATCAAAGGTAATCCTAACCTTGTTTGCTCACAGGTGCAAAAATGAACACTATCCAAATTCCGCAGCTAAACACCGTAGAAGAGGCTCCACTACAACTCCAGATGTGGTGGCACGATTTAGATAAAGAGGGAAAAGAATGGGTCGGCGAACGGTTGAGATCTCTTGTTGATATTATGAAAGTCAAACCCAGAAACGACTTGATCCAAGCCTTGGTAACCTTTTGGGACCCGGTCCACAATGTGTTCCGCTTCTCAGATTTTGAGCTCACTCCGACCTTAGAAGAGGTCGTTGGATATGCGGGTTTTGGTCGGGACTTAAGGAATAAAAAAATCATCTTTCCAAGACCTATGTTGGTACGCCGGTTCTTCGAGGTCCTTCGCGTTAGCCAGCAACTCAGAAAAGACCGAGTATACAATGGGTGTTGTTCATTCTATTTTCTATATTCTAGATACTACTTCTCAGACGGATTCGAAATACATGAAAAAGGCTTGACTAACAAACAGGATAAGGATACTTAGAGAATTCATCGCCGGTTTGCCTTCATCTTAGCATTTCTAGGTATTATGGTCTTTCCTAATGCCGAAGGGACTATTGACGTTCGAGTGGCCAAAATCGCCTAGGTCTTGACTGGAAAAAAAGATCATACTCTGGTTCCACTCATATTGTCTGACATCTTTCGGGCTTTGACTGAATGCAAGTCGGGAAAAACATTTTTTGAGGGTTGCGGTATCATTCTCTAGATGTGGCTGATTGAGCATCTTCGTCACCACCCAAAATTCATGAGTTATGCCCCTGATAAAGCCAATTTCATCGAGAGTCATGAGGAGAGAGTGAAGGATTACCCTTGTCCAGAAGGAGTCGAGGCTTGGGTTGATCATCTAAGGTCTTTACGAGCAAATCAAATAGAATGGACTTTAGGATGGCTCCCACTCAGAGAAGTAATACTTATGTCCACTGCCAGGAATCATATACTATTAATGGGTCTTAAAAGTATCCAACTATATACACCCCAAAGGGTCCTGAGACAATTGGGCCGCTATCAAGTGATACCCTAAGAGGAGGATTTGAGAACCCAAGTCATTGAGCTACACCCCAAAGCCTCCTTACCTGAGACCTTAATTCAAAAAAGTTGGAATGGATGTCGATACTTGAAAGAAGATACTCGATTACCCGATCTTTCTAGAGGGGAAGTGGATCCGGGATATGCGGCATGGTTTGAGAAAAGAAGTTGCATTGTTGAAGAACCGGAACCCGAGCTAGAAAGGCCCTCCAAAAGGCCTCATGTGCAAGCCTTTGATGATAAAATTCAAGAAAGGCTAGCTTGGGGCGAAAAGGAAAGAGAATATCAAGACACTATCCATGCTTTGAAAGAGAAATTAAGAAATATGGAGTTTGATAATCAGTTGCAGGCACAGGTAGTCGAGAGTGAAAAACGACAAATGACCCGAGAGAATGAGGCGCTTCGTGCCCAAGTCTGAAGTCTTAAATTAGCCCAAGAGATGCCTGTAAGGAGTGAAAGAGACAAAAAAATCATTTATAATCTAAGGGTGAAGGTTCATGAATATACCTTCGATTTGAAAAAAGTTGAAAAAGACTTGCTAAAGGCCCAAAGGAAGTTAGCACAAGGAACAGAAGAACAGGCTCGTCAATTAAGGCAAAAATATGGCAAAAAAATTGCCATCTTGAAAGAAAACTATTTTCCATGGGGAACAAAATTGCTCAACAAACCAGATATTTCAGAACGGAAAGGGAGCGTTGCTATGAAAAGATTGGCCAGTTGGAGGGAACGGTGCAAGAACTACAAGAGCAGAACAATGCAAATTCCCAGGTATTTATAACGACCCGGTCGGTCATTACGTAGAGCATGCATTAATTTCACTATTTCTGCCTTGTCGTAGCTTGGTTAGACTGTTCATGATGTATTAGAGTTGGTTAGTTCGGGTTCGGAGTGGTTACTGAAGGAATTGAGACACTTAGTCTCTAAAAGTAGCCTTAGAGTTGGAAAAGTCAACCGGGAGTTGACTTGTTGGTAAACGACCTCGGAATACGGATTTTATTGTTTGGATAACTTCGTTAGGCGATTTGGGACTTAGGAGTGTGTTTGGAATGTTTTTGTGATGTCCAGTGTAGAATTAGGCTTGAATTGGCGGAAGTTAGTTTTGGCGATTTCCGGTCGGCAGTGGAAAATAGGATATCGGGGTCGGAATGGAATTCCGATAGTTGGAACAGGTTCGTAATGTCATTTTGGATATGTCTGCAAAATTTCAGGTCAATCGAAGTTGTTTTGGGTACTTTCGGCGCCGTTGGTGGAATTTAGAAAGTTGGAAGTTCATAGGCTTGAATTCGATGGGTTTTTGGAGTTTTGATGTTGTTTTTGATGTTTCGAAGGCTCGACTAAGTTTGAATGACCATACGTGATGTGTTGGTATGTTTGGTTGGGGTCCCGAGGGGCTCGAGATGGTTTTGGGTGGTTAACGGGGAGTTTTGAATGATTTGGATGTTGCTGAAGTTGCTGGTGCTGGTGTTTTCGCACTTGCGGAATGGGAGCCGCAGGTGAGGGCCCACAGGAGTGGATGAGGCTCTGCAGGTGCGGAAGTTTGGTTGGGTGAAGAGATTTCTGCAGGTGCGAGGTAATTGCTGCACCTGCGAAGCCGCAGGTGCGGGAGGTGGAGCGTAGGTGCGGAAGATGAGGACTTTGGGGTTTTCCGCAGGTGCTCACCTGGGACCGCAGGTGCGGTTCTGCAGGTGTGCGTAAGTGGCCGCAGGTGCTAAAACCACTGGGCAGAAGGTATAAAAGCATGCCTTCGCAAATTTGAGCCATCTTTCTCAATATGTCATCCGGGTTTGAAGCTTTTGAAGGGTTTTGAAGAGGGAATTCGATAGTTCTTCATTGAGGTAAGGTTTTTGGACTTTATACTTGTTTATATGTGATTAAAGGTCAGATTAATGGTAAAAATTAGGGAAAAATCAGTGCAAAATGGGTAACTAGGGCTTGGGATTAAGAGGCTTTAGAATGAGAATTCGAGGGGTTATTTGGACTCCGATTTTAGTGTTCTTGTTATGTATAGACTCGTGGGAGGATGATGATTCTTGTGGTGTAAATTTTTTCTAGTTTCGAGGTGTGGGCCCGGGGGTCGGGTTTGACCAACTTTGGGATTTTTGAGTATTTTTGATAAATTTCGATTGGGATTAATTCCTTAGCATATTATAATGATATACATCTGATTGTTGGTAGATTTGGAGCACTCAGAGGCCGAATTTAGAGGCAAGGGCACTGCGGAATAGTATTTTAGCCGATTTTGAGGTAAGTAACGCTTCCAAACTTAGAAGAAGTGAGGGTTCAAAACCCCAAGTTATCTGATATTTGATGTTAATTAAGGTGACGCACCTGCCAAGTGACGGGCATGCGGGCATACACCGAAAATTTGTGGCCTGGCTCACCCCATGGCACTGCCTAATGGTTTATTGAGACTGAGACTTGTACTGTGAAGGTTGTATTTACTTGGAACGTATTAGAAATCATGCTAAGTATGAATGTTAAGGCTTCACGCTGATATGCTCAGACCGGAATGGTCGACTGTTGCTGTCTCTATCTGCGATTATTTGTTTTCATGTACTCAGTCTTGTTAAAGTATATGTTCCATGCCTCAGTCTCAGAAGATGCCAGTTTATTTCTATATTATCATTGTTTTGGGTTGATTGTTATATTTGAAAGCATTGTGAGTGAGACTGGAAAGTATTGACCGAGTGAGGCTGAGAGCCTGGTATTGAGACAGTTATGAGATTGGACTGCACACCGCAGCGATCCTTGAATCATGCCTTCATGGGATGATATAGCGCTTGGGCTTATAGGAGCCCCTCCGGAGTCTTTACACCCCCAGTGAGCGCACATATATTGAGGGATGGATTTTCCCTGAGCATGGATCTTGCCCAAAGCTATTTGATATATATTAAGGGATGGATCATCCCTGGACATGGATCTTTTCCGAATGATATGTTCCGGAGATGGATCTTCTCCGTGGAGCTGGACTGGCCTTTTTCCTCAGTACTCGGTGACTACGTCACTTGAGTTTATGCATAATCCGGGATGGACCTTCCCTGGGCCTGAAGTCCAATGCTAGTACTGAGTGGACTTCCTTGTGAGAGTAGGGATACTGTGTACATATCATTTCTGATTCTTCATGATCATATGCTGCTATGTAGAGTTTACAGGCATAATTTGGTTCATCTTTCTTATTTTCCTGCCATATTACTGTCATGTGCAAGATATATACTACTGTTCATAAACGTCGGAGGTTTAGTCCGTCACTACCTCTCAGCCCATAGTTTGGTTTCGTTACTACTGAGTTGGTGTACTCACGTTACCCCCCGCACCTTGTGTGCAGATCCAGGTACACTGGGACTTGGCTCTGGTCATTGAGTAGCGGCAATTTCCATCAGAGTTGTTGAGGTAGCAGCTGGCGTCCATGATCTCGTCATCTGTTTCCTATTCTACCTGTTGTTATTTATTTTCAGACTATGTTGGTCGGTCCTCTTTTAGCTACATTATCTATTAGCAGCCCATGACTGTGTGACACCGAATCCGGGATTGTAGGATTTTAGTTTTGATTTTCACAAATTATTCCCAATTCTGATTTACTATTATTATTGATTTCGGATTTATTAAAAAGGATATTGTCTCTATAATTGAACCTAGATTAGTTATAGATAGGTGGCTGGCTTGGTTCCACGCCAGGCGCCATCACGACTCTGAAATTGGGTTGTGACAGTATTAGAGGCCCGAGCACATCAAATAGGGCGCTTACTTCAGGAGAAAGGGGATCATACGAAACAGAATCAAAGAAATAGCCGACTATGTGGTGCAGAAATGCCACGAGTGTGAGAGTATGACCACTTCTATGTTCTTTGCCACTATGATGACTTTCGTCCACCAAGTGATGGACGACTTGGATCGGCTTCAGGGGGATATTGCACATAGACCTGCGCAGAGACCTGCCAATGCACCACAGGCCCCAAGAAGACAACCAGAGGTTCTCCTTTATTATTGATGTTTAGTTTTTCGAGTCTGTACTTTTATTGCTTTAAAAAATGTTAAGTTGCTTTGTTTTATGTATGGAGTCTGTTCTTTTCTTTCATGTTTTTTTTAGTATTTCCAAAAATCACTTGTAATGAAAAGAACTATCTTTAATAGTGAAATGAAATTGCCTTTTGTTTACATTTATCTATTCCGTGAACTACGTAATGATCTGATTCATGCGGCATCATGATACGTAGGCAATCCACATAGGATTCGATCATAGACCTAAAAGAAAAGAATAAAAAGAAAGAAAGAGGGAGAATATTAAAGCCGGGATGAAACACACAGTCGTTGCAAACATTTTAGAAAAATGATAACTGCTTAGGTGCATTGCATCCCAACGTGTGATTCCTATGTATTAATATCTCCCACTAACTAATTTGATGTCTACTCTTGAAAGGTTACTATTTATAAGGTGTTTTGTTTGCGGTGGTATTCTGGCGACACGTCCTTATTTCACTAGATCCAAAGAAAGTATCACAATGACATCAGAAAGCCATTTGTCTATTGTCGACCCAGAGGATAGCCTCCCTTCGGTTGTCCCTCAAGTAGAATCGGCAGTTGCTGAAGAAAACAGAAGATTGAGATGCCGCATGCTAGAAATGTGGGATGCTTGGTCAAACGGCAGGGAGCCACCTAATTCTATTTCCGATTTTCCTGAGCTGATCCCTAGAACCGGCGGAACTACCAATGTGCCAATTTCAGTGCCAAACCCATTTGTACCATTCGGGTTCCCAACCATGACATCAAATTACATCGGGATGCCTTCTGAGGTCCGCCCCCAGGCATCCTCTTCCGGACTACCCTCTGTTGTATTTACTGCGCCGCCAGCTACCGGTGTAGCACATCTAACACTGGCACAACAAAGCTTTGAACCAACAAATTTCACTTTCCAAGCTCCTCAGTTCCAGCTGGATACTGCTCGGGTCACTCCGAATTCCTACCCGCAGTACCCGTAGTACCCGAAGTACCCGCCATTCGAATCTCCTGTGGAGCCAAAAAAGATCTTGAAAAATATTGAACGGGATGAGATAACCCGAAAGATGAAGAGCATCGAGCAAAGTTTGAAAAATATCCAGGGCCTAAGCGGCCAAAAGAGCGTGTCATACGCTGATCTATGCATGTTTCCTCACGTGCATCTACCTGTGGGTTTCAAAACGCCAAAGTTCGAGAAGTACGACGGGCATGGAGACCCGATCACTCGCTTAAAGAGATACTGCAACCAACTGAGAGGAGCAGGAGGCAAAGAAGTGCTATTGATGGCTTATTTCGGGGAAAGCCTTACGGGTATCGCCTCAGAGTGGTACATTGATCAGTATATCTCCTATTGGCATGTATGGGATGATTTGTCTCGAGACTTCGTAAGGCAATTTTAGTACAATGTGGATATAGCCCCAGAGGCTAATTATTTCCAGAACATGATGTCCGCCATGGGCAAGCCATTCGCGGAGGCCATTAAAATTGGCGAGATGGTAGAAAATGGTTTGAAGACAGGACGTATTTTAAGTCAATCTACTTTTAGAGCCACCTCCCAATCCATTCAAAGCGGCTCGGGAGGCCTGGCAAACAGAAAAAAGAAATAAGAAGGCGTCATGATGGCTTCAGGCCCTAGGAATTCTCGACGACCTCGAGAATATACAGGCCCATTTCCCAGAGTTGCACATCACTTTTATCCTCATCAGGAAGCAGCCTATGCCATGTCCCCCCTCCCCTATGCAGTAATAAATGCTCAGCCGCAACCCCGGCCACAGCAGTACAACCAGAACAGAGCTCCACAGCCCAGAAATAACCATCCTCCCCCAGCTCCATATAATCCACGCCCTTTTCAAAACAATTATCAATACAATACCCACCCTCGTGAACCACCAAGGAGAACTAACTTCACTCCTATCAGTGAGTCATACTCAAGCCTCTTCCCAAAATTGGTTCATATGGGACTTCTGCAGCCCGTGCCTCCGAACATGCAAAATCCACAATCGCCATCATACAGACGGGGTACCAACTGTGCCTATCACTCGGGAGTGGAGGGTCACGACACTGAAAACTGCTGGACTCTCAAGAGAGCAGTAGAAAATCTGATCGAACAAAAAAAAGTGGTCCTGAGGAACGAGGAGGTCCCCAATGTCACAAACAATCGATTGCCAGCCCACAATAACGGGCTTGTCATTGGAATGATTTATGAAGACAAAGAATTTGACCCGGCACTGAAAGCCATCATTGCCATTGTGGATAAAGAAAAATAGCTAAAACAGTGGCAAAACTGGGAAAAGAAGAAAAGAAAACAAAGCCCCCCGGCCAGGATAAAGAAAAGGCCAAGGAGGAAAAGAAAGAGATGGCACCAGCTAAAGAAGTTGTCCTTTATGTCCCGAGAGCTCCGCAAAACATACAACTCTCTTTGAGCCCTCCCAAAAGATTAGAGCTGAAATCCAAGCCGCAAAGAGTGTATGTGCCGAAAGGGACGTATGTTGTGAAAAGTCCGGCCATCCTGCCAAAGCTGAATGAACCTCTGATCATCAGCCGTCGGCCGCAAATCCCAATCAAAAATACAACTACTTTCCTCTGGAATTATGATCAAACACTGGTAACATATAAAGGAAAAGAGGTCAGAGGGGAAGTCAATGAAGCAAAACACACTGGGAAATATCACGACCCAGAGGAGCTTAACAAAGCTAAGCATAAACGCTTTCCTCTCAAAAACCCTATCACTACTGAAGAAGCCGAGGAGTTCTTCAAGAAAATGAAAATGCTTGAATATGCTACAATTGAAGAACTTAGGAAAACCCCTGATCAGGTTTCGCTTTTGTCTCTGTTGACTGGCTCAAATGAGCATCAAAAAATACTCGTGAAGACGCTAAATGAAGCATATGTACCAGCTAAGACCTCAGTCGAGCAGTTAGAGAGGATGGCTGAGCGCTTCTTCGATGTGAAAAAAATTTCTTTCAGCCGGGACGATCTGCCTCCTGAGGGAGCTGCTCACAACAAAGCCTTGCACTTGACAGTTAAAAGTGAGGGATACTACGTGAAGAGGGTCATGCTCGACGGAGGATCCGGGGTAGATATTTTCCCTTTGTCAACACTACAAGGAATGGGAATCGGCATTGAGAGAATCAGGCCAAATAACGTCTGTGTCCGTGCCTTTGACAGTATCAAAAGGGACACCATTGGTGAAATTGACAAAGTCATGACGATTGGCCCTGTGGATTTCACGGTAACCTTCCAAATATTGGATATGGACACTTCTTATAACTTTCTGCTAGGGAGACCTTGGATTCACGCTGCTGGGGCAGTACTATCTACTCTCCACCAAATGGTCAAATTTGTACATGAGAATCAGGAGATAGTGGTCCATGGAGAGGACGAACAATCAATATACAGGGACCCCTCCATCCCCTGCCTCGAGGCCAGAGAGGGAAGCGATCATATTGTACACCAAGCCTTTGAGATTTTGCCCGCTGATCAGCACGAGAAAGGTGCTCCACGCCCACAACCTTGTTTATCTAACGTATTAATCATGGTCGCTACCGACATGACCAGACACGGGTTCAAACCTGGGAAGGGGCTTGGGGTATCCCTACAGAGCATTACTGGACCCATCTCTCTGCCTGCCAACAAAAAATTCTTCGGCATAGGTTTCCAGGCTACAGAAGCCGATGTGAAATAGGCCAACGCACGAAAGAAAGATGGGTGGGACCTGCCTCAGCCAGTCCTACACATCACTAAGTCCTTCATCAAACCACAGTACATTGAAGAAGAAGGGGAGGCCTTTACGATCGAAGAAATTGCGGAAATCTACGGGGCCATGAGACAAATGTTATATGAGACTCACATGGTTCAGCCGGGAGAAGGCTCAAGCACCGCTGAGGTGCAATACATGGGTCCGAATGCCAAACTGCAGAACTGGAAAGCTACTCCTTTCCCAATTAGATGGGAATCTTCGTAGTCCATGTTTTCTGTCCTTTCTGCACTTCGAGTTATTTCAGGGTTTAACTCGAGTGTTTTTAACTTTATTGTCTTTAAATTCCGATGTAAAACCCTGTTATCTTCAAATTTAATGAAATGAAATCAAAATTTCATCGTCTATTATTCTTTCTGATTTTATTATTTTTCTTATTTTCAGTCCTAATAATGCGGCCTTAAATAAAATGACATGCTTGCGGACTTCATGCCCTGATCTTAACACGCTGTCTAATCTCAAAATAATGAATCAAGAACCAGAATCTGATGAAGAAGAGGCTTTTAGGGAAATAAAAAGAGAATTGGAACAATTTGAGAACAATCCTAAGCCAAACCTAAACAAAACTGAGCCAGTTAACTTGGATAATCCAGAAGAGGTTCGAGAATCCATGATAAGCATTCACACGGATGAGAAAACTAGGGACGCATTGATTCAACTTCTGTTCGAATTCAAAGATGTGTTCGCTTGGTCCTATGATGATATGCCCGGATTAAATGTTGATTTAGTGGTACTCAAGCTGCCAACTCATCCCGATTGCCCACCCGTCCAACAAAAGCAAAGAAAATTCAAAACAGATATCAGTGACAAAATTAAAGAAGAAGTCACCAAACAAATAAAAGCCGGTGTAATCCGAGTAGTCAGATACACCACATGGCTAGCCAACGTAGTCCCAGTACCGAAAAAGGACGGAAAGCTCCGAGTATGTGTTGATTACAGGGATTTGAACAAAGAAAGTCCCAAAGACAACTTCCCGCTACTAAACATCCATATCCTTGTCGATAATTGTGCTAAACATGAGGTGCAATCGTTCATGGATTGTTATGTCGGGTATCATCGAGTCTTAATGGATGAGGAAGATGCAGAAAAGACAGCCTTCACTACACCATGGGGGACTTATTGTTACAAGGTCATGTCGTTCGGTTTGAAAAATGCAGGGCAACCTATATGAGAGCCATGACTGCCATTTCCATGACATGATGCACCAAGAAATTGAGGTGTACGTTGATGATGTCATTATTAAATCCAGAACACAGGAGGACCATGTCTGAGACTTGAGAAAGTTTTTTGAGCAGCTACGCAAATATGACTTGAAGTTGAACCCTGCTAAATGTGCATTTGGTGTTCCTTCCGGGAAACTCTTGGGGTTTATAGTTAGCCGCAGGGGAATTGAGTTAGATCCGATGAAGATAAAATCCATCCGAGATCTGCCACCTCCGAAGACTAAGAAAGAGGTCATGAGCTTGTTAGGAAGGTTGAACTACATCAGCCGGTTTATTGCACAGCTTACAACCACATGTGAGCCGATATTCATACTCTTAAAGAAAGATGCAGCGATCAAATGGACGGGCGAATGCCAGGAAGCTTTCGACAAAATCAAGGAATATTTGTCAAATCCGCCAGTGCTGGTCCCGCCTAAACCAGGAAGACCTCTATTCCTGTACCTAACAGTCGTGGAAAATTCTTTTGGTTGTGTCCTCGGGCAACATGATGTTACCGGGAAGAAAGAGCAAGCCATCTATTATTTGAGAAATAAATTCACTGGCTATGAAGCCAAATACACTCTGCTGGAGAAGACTTGTTGCGCCTTAACTTGGGTCGCTCAAAAGCTCAGACATTATTTGTTGGCTTATATCACGTATCTCATAACCAGGTTGGATCCTCTAAAATACATTTTCCAAAAGCCAATGCCCACAGGAAGGTTAGGAAAATGGCAAATCCTGCTCGCGGAGTTTGACATTGTCTATGTCACCCGCACAGCCATGAAAGCTCAATCCTTGGCCGATCACTTGGCTGAGAACCCGGTTGATGATGAATACCAACCTTTAAGTACTTATTTCCCAGATGGGGAAGTCAGCTCGGTCAAAGTAACCTCAGAAGACACTAACACCTGGAAAATGTTCTTTGATGGAGCGGTCAATGAAAATGGTGTTGGAATTGGGGCAATCTTGATTTCGCACATGGGACAACACTATCCAGCCACGGCCCATCTCTGGTTCTTCTGTACGAACAATACTGCCGAATATGAAGCTTGTATAATGGGCATAAACATGGACATTGACATGGATGTAGAAGAGTTATTGGTCATGGGAGATTCTGATTTAATCATCAAGCAAGCTAAGCGAGAGTGGGAAACTCGAGATGTTAAGCTCCTTCCATACAGACAACATGTGGAATATCTTAGCAAACAATTGAAAGACATCGAGTTCATATATATTCCTCGATGCCAGAATGAGTTAGCCGATGCACTGGCTACCCTAGCTGCAATGCTGCCATATCCGGGCAATGTTCACATTGACCCGCTGGAAATTCAAATCAAAGAAAGATATGGCTATTGTAACACGGTTGAAATAGAGCCCGATGTCCAACCATGGTATCATGATATCAAAAGATTCTTGAAAACAAAAGAATACCCGGAGCAGGCCAATGGGGATCAAAAGAGAACCATCAGGAAGCTCGCCAGAAGCTTCTTCTTAAGCGGAGAAGTGTTGTACAAAAGGACTCCAGATCTGAATTTGTTAAGGTGCGTGGATGCCAAAGAAGCTGAAAAAATTATGAACGAAGTGCATTCAGGAGTATGCGGTCCCCACATGAACGGGTACGTCCTCGCAAAGAAAATTCTGCGAGCAGGATATTACTGGATGACCATGGAAAAAGATTGTTTCAGTTTTGTCCGGAAGTGTCATCAGTGTCAAATACATGGTAACCTGATTCATGCACCACCCTCGGAATTACATCCCATGTCAGCACCTTGGTTGTTCGTTGTCTGGGGAATAGATGTGATTGGGCCGATCGATCCAAAAGCCTCAAACGGGCACAAATTTATTTTGGTTGCCATCGACTATTTCACAAAATGGGTCGAAGCAGTCACTTTCAAATACATCACTAAGAAAGCAGTGGTGGACTTCGTGCATTCAAACATTATCTATCGTTTCGGTATTCCAAAAACTATCATCACCGATAACGCTGCAAATCTGAATAGCCCCTTAATGAGGGAGGTATGTGAACAGTTTCAAATCACACACCGTAATTCCACCCCTTATCGGCCATAGGCTAATGATGCCATAGAAGCAGCTAATAAGAACATCAAGAAAATCCTCAGAAAAATTATCCAAAGTTCAAGACAATGGCATGAGAAATTTCCTTTTGCATTATTGGGATATCGTACGATCGTGCGCACATCAGTTGAGGCTACGCCTTATCTATTGGTTTATGGCACTGAAGCCGTTATCCCTGCGGAAGCCGAAATTCCCTCCCTTCGGATCATTGTCGAAGCTGAAATTGAGTATGATGAATGGGTCAAAACCCGGTTGGAACAGTTAACTCTGATTGATGAGAAAAGAACGGCCGCAGTTTGCCACGGACAGTTGTACCAACAAATAATGGCCCGTGCCTATAACAAGAAGGTACGGCCCAGGAACTTCGAAGTGGGGAAAATCGTCCTAAGACGTATCCTCCCGCACCATGAAGAAGCGAAAGGAAAATTCACCCTGAATTGGAAAGGTCCATACATCATAAGAAAATTGCTACCAAAAGGAGCATTGTACTTGGGGGACATCGAAGGAAATGACCTCGAAACGGCTGTCAATGCAGATGCAGTCAAAAGGTATTATGTTTGACCTTTTCGTGATGATACTCATAATCGAAATGACGAAGTCTTTCATTCACGCTACCCCAAACACTACCAGTTTTGTAAACCTTTTGAACCGGTTACTCTTCCTTGATTACCCTCTTTGGAACTTGAAGTTTTGATAAAATAAAATAATAAAAAAAACGAAACAAAAATAAAAACAAAAACAAAATATTTCCCTGAACTACGTTTGACTTGATTCCAAAAGGATACGTAGGCAGCCTCTCCCTGGGGTTCAATCACACCAAAATAAAAATCCACATTTCCCCCAAGTGTTTAAGCTGGGGCAAAAGTTATAATGGTTCGGCGATGTTTTCGCCTGAAAGGTTCCAAAGTTGTAATTCAGTCCAAATTCTTTTTACCCCAAATCCTGTTCAAGTCCTTCCGATCGATCGGCGAAGAAAAGCCAAAATGGGAGGATACATCTATTTGGATCTGATACAAGCAATGAGAGAAATAAAAATGAGAGAGTCTTATCGGTGAAAACCCACACGGGCACCATAAGGCGATGGTAGAAAAAGAAATTAAAATGAGAGAGTCTTATCGGTGAAAACCCACATGGGCATAAGGCGACGGTGAGCAGAGAAACTAAAAATGAGAGAGTCTTGTTAGTTAAAACTCGTAAATAGCACTACAGGGAGATGGCGAGAAGAGAAATGAGAGAGGTTAGTCGGTGAAAACCAGAAAAGGGCACTACTAATCGAAAAGAGGATGATTGGTCACTGATATCGACATGGTCTGGGGCAAGGTTTCTCAACCTCGAGTTAAAAGTCGTGACGAATTTCTGAGAGTCAGATGGTTTATATAGATCAGGCATCCAGTCCATGACGCATGTCATGTTCATAGAAGGTCGCGTACACTCCAGATAAGTCCTTCTTCTCATTGCCCGAAAGGAATATTTCTTGTCAAAATTCATGGTCTCCGTTTCTTTGTTATTCTCTTTCAATCACTTTCAGTCTTACTTTGTTTCTAAAGCTGTTACGCCCCGCAATATTACATCAATATTACGTCCCACAGTATTATATTACGACAATGTTATGTTCTGCAGTAATATGTTACGATGACGTCACCCTGCAGTAATGTACGTTGAATTTGTCATAAGGTAATTGACATCAGTCCAAGGAAAAGATTATTTGGTGGTTATAAGGATTATAAGTGATGAGTAAATTTGTTAAGGTAAGAGGGTAAGTAATATCGAAGAAAACAAATTTTGTTTTGTCAAAGTTTGGCATGTTGGGGTAAACTACGGCCCGAGCTAAAATACCCGGTATTTATGGACTAGTGCCATACAAGAAACTACATAATCGTAAGGTGTACAAGCTACGTTAAAAGCGAGTAGTGTTTTAAGTAAGTTGAGATGATTCTTAATTATACTGTTAATTAATTAATTACCGGGTACCAGGACAGTACCTCATTAATCAAAATATTTGGATAAGTATTAAACCAAAACGTGGCAGCAAAAGAATCATGATGTTGTGACTCAAAAGTGACTATATTACGTGGAAATTCTCAAAAGAAAGGGAGTCATTTCCATTCAATAATGAATAGACACCTAAAGAGTCTTATCCTTTATTAAGGAATATAAGTCACAATCCTATCGGGATATGCATTCAAAAAAGGATCAGAACGTTCATCAGTCCTTGGTAACGATCATATATCATTCTTTCTTAGTTCAAAATACGTTAGAAGCAGAAGCTAAATTCAATTCACAGGCGTTTCCAACGAGAATTTTTTTGGAACAAGTTCTTTCCAAAATTTCAAGAACAGAAACGTTCCCTCAATTTCAAGGGAATACTGGTTTCGTTCCAAAATTTTAAGAGCCAGAAGCAGAATTTCCTCCATATTTCGCAGAAGCAGATTCGTTCAAATATTTCCGGGAATAGGTATGTTAAGCTAAGTTCCGTCCTTCCTTTTAGCACGAATTCTGGGAAATTCCTAAGACGCCAAATGTGATATTTTACTATTTTATTGCTAGAAAGACCTTCTGTGAAAGGCATTGGGATCGTATCTGAAGTATTTTCATGATGCTATTAGATTGATATTCCACTCGTTCGGTTAAATAGGGTATTCGACATCTATATATGTTATTTTGTCGGCTTCTTAACTATATGTCCATATATATGAATTCTTATTCGTTTTTGGGTTGTGTGACTTAAAAATAAAGGCATTTAGTATTTGCGATCAGTCCTTCTTCCTTGACTAAAGTGTATTTTAAAATCTCTAAAGTGGCACGTCGATTTTCAAAATTCTCAAATATAATTTTTATGTTTAAACTACTAAAACACTTGATTTTTGAAATACTTTCTTTTACTAATTATCAAGAAATCAAGTATAAGGACTAAGTGAAGCACCTTAAGCTTTTTATGAACATCTTCAGAGTTAAGTTATCTTTCTAAGAGTCGANTAATTCATATCATACATGGCATATTATGCATGAACTTCGAGCTATAATCGGAGGTATGAGGCCTATTTGCCCAAAAGACTATATATATATATTGTACAGATGGCCACAGGTTGGCAATATGATACCGGTTATCTACCGGAAGAGACCGCCATTGCTAGCATTTGGTTGCGTATGTCATGCATTTGCATCTATATATATGTATTCACGACATACGATTACACGAGCATACCATGCATATTTGATTACTATGAGGTCGGATGTCGGCCATGGAGGTTATCAGAGTTTCAGTGTCAGGTGGTATCTCTATTACCCTTTTTTTACATCAGCTATGTATGATTCTACTTCCTGCCTTACATACCAGTACAATTTTATTCACTGATGTCCCGTTGCCTGGGGACACTGCATTTTTGTTTCGTGCGTGCAGGTCCAGGTAGGGACTCTGATCGACCCCTCCGCTAGGATTTCGGGGTTCAGCTGTGAGTTGGTAAGCTCCACCTCTTCCTGGAGCTTTCATAGAATGGTTACTTTTGTTGTACAATCTGGGTACAGTCGGGGCCTCGTCCCGACAGTGCGTATGACACTCTTAGAGGCTATTGTGACACAGTATTCTGGGTTTCTTTTTGAAGCTTTTAGTCTCCAACCCATAGGCTTGTCATGTATATATATATATATATATATATATATATATGTGTGTGTGTGTGTGTGTAGGCATGTATGTCTTCAGTCGCGGCCTCGTCGGCCAGCTAGTACTTTATTATTTTGGCTTGTCTACCTTTGTTTATATGACTTATTTTTATCCAGGTCATGACCTTAATGGTCCAGGCTTATTATTTCAGATGTTGTGTTGCCCGATTTGTTGGGCCCCCAATTTAGTTAGCTAGTATGTTTAGTGGCTAACTCGATCGAATACAGTATCGAGTGTCAGTCGTGCCCCTCCCTAGTTTGAGGCGTGACAAACTTGGTATCAGAGCAGGTCGTATCCCAGGGAGTCCACAAGCCGTGTCTAGTAGAGTCTTGCTTATGGGTGTGTTGTGCACCACACTTATAATCAGGAGGCTATGAGGCATTTAGGAATGGTTACATTTCTTTCAATTAATAGATCGTGCATAGAGCAAAGTTATAAGAACATATGGAATCTAAATCGTGCTTTGTGTTTCATATCTAACAGGCTACCTACGCTCAGGAGATGGCACAGCGAGAGATAGGTATGGATCCGGGGGAAAGTACCAGTCGTTCCCCACCGGGTCAGAGGGATAGATTTCCCTTAGAGGCACACAGTGAGTCTCCAGTACCCCTAGTTTCAGCTTCCCCAGCACTTGTTGGAGCCCAGGGAGATGCAGTACCCCCATCCTCACCAGTTCCATTGGTACCTGAGGCAGCTAGAGACNTCGAAATTCTATTTTATTCGTAATAAGACGATACCTATATTCGGAAAGAAGGTTGGAAAGAGAGATTGTTGTGGAAAAGCGGAGAGAGAGGAATTGGATTTTTGTATGATGCCTACGATAAGTAAATGTGAGGTCTTTAGCAGATCATGGGTGTACTGAAAGGTGTAAGCTTCCTGATTAGAAGCCTTAAGGCAAGAATGCCTATCCATATTTATGGTGAAAGACAATAAGAGATTAAGAAGATAAATACAAGTTTCAACGAGCAAAAGAAGCAAGATGAAGAAGGGTATGAGATGCCCAATCAATGAAGGTTAACGGCGTTTATAATTGAGGCAGAGGAACATAAGATTTTTGAGTTATATTCAACAGTAACAGAGGTATGTATAATTGGTCATACCCATCTCAATTATGGCCTATGGGGGCTAACAGGTGTAGTTTAAGAAAAGGACGGAACATTAAGATCCGACTGGGGTTAGAGTAACCCAAAATGGTGAATGAATTGTTTGTGTTAGTTGACATTTCCGAAGGGTATTACTAATGTGAAAATAGATCTTCTTGGGAGACACCCAGATAGTGCACTCTAGAATATTACGATTAGATATGAATACAAGCATGAAAATCAGAAGATAGGCACTGAAAACCTGAATCGGATAAATATTACCTTAGTGTAACTCTCGTCCCTAGTAGAACGAGGACGTTGAGCAACCCGAAGAGGCTATGAATGAAGCAAGGAGAGCTAAAGACGAAAGAATGTCGTGTTGAAGTTTTAACAAGAAAGGGGATATGCAAGAATATTAGCATAGTAATGAGAAGAGAGATAAGGAAACATTATGAATAAGGTGTGATACATGGATAACGACAAAAGAGAAAAACAAAATGACAGTATTACAGAATCTAGTCAAGTGGAAGAAAGAGACGAGAGGTGATGGGCCTTAAGACAATAGAAGAGTATAGGACACATAGTCACATCCTCATTTCGAGAAATATGTTCGTGACTCCAACGCGACTACCTAAATGAAAAGTTAAACCCTAGAGTAAAGAGGACCAGTATGGGCTGGTGCACAAGACAAACTAAACATAAATTAGGGACTGAGTGATTTGATAATTGTCAGCATCGTGAGAATTTCAGATCGCATTCCGACAATAATGTAATGGACAACAGAAAGAAAGATCCATGATGAATTTAGAGAATGGTCCTTCAGGGAGACGCTTCCCTAAATCAAGCAATATGAGCAAAGTTTAGCTTAAGGGACTGTATGTTCCAGCTATTCTAGTTGTCACCCTCTCGAGTATGAAAATTTTCTATCCTTGGTACGGGAGGATCACCGCAAGGCTAGTAAAGGTCATCGACAATGTGAGAGCGCCAAAGATAAAGAGGTAACACATCTATAGGTTGATCGTCATAACAATAAATCTTCGTACTCCCCTAAAGGGGGGAATATGAAATGATAGGGCATTAAGTCATAATTAAGTGGTTCTAGTGACTATGGGATGGTAAAGGAAGAATGCAATAAAAATTAGAAGGGGATGAGAATGAATTTACTCAAATCCTACAGATATGTTATGATTCCAGAACATTATGCAAGCACGACGTCAAGGAAAGGAAGTCAAGGTTTATGCCCAGGATGTTATTGATAAGTAAGGAGCCAGTGCAAGATGTAAGTTAAGACAAAGGAAATAACCCAAGAAAGATTTTGCGGAGTAATGATACGAGAATGGGCCAACGAGTACTTTGTAGTTGATTTAGGAAGAGCCTAGTTATGGCTAATCAAGAGGATACCGACAAATCAGTAGGTCGTGCAAGACAAATATAGTAAAGCCCAATATAGTGAATTCAGCCCCCACAGTTATGACATTTTAATACTTGAGAAATATTCAGATAAGGAGTCAGGGTAGTTAATGGCACCATATGAGTAGTACGGAAATAAAAGAGGGTGCCACTGGAAAGACAGTCCAAAATAATAGTTTCAGAAGTAACCCTACAAGCACAAGGGCGTGAAGGTAAGTAACTAAGGATAATTATAGGCGAGAAAGGACATCAAAATTTCCTCCGAGTATACGATGTAATAAGCTCGCAGCATTACAAGAGTCAGTGGATCCTCCCTCAATACGACAATGAAAGACTAGCTGAGGAAACAAAGAAGAGAGCTACAACATAAACATGGTAACTCGAAGAAAAAAAATGGTCGTGTGAAAACAGTCTCACCACAACATTGTATGCACTCCAAAGGAAAGTGGAACCTACTGTGGATAATGAACAGGAAGTAAAAATTAAAAGTAATATTTGAGTTCATATGAGTTGCACGAGAACTATGGCATATGTGGGCACTAAGATAAGCTAAGTATGGATGCAACATGGGGGAAGAAAGACCAGGAAAAGTAATAGCTTATCTTGAAAGAAAGCTAAGATGGAACTAAAGGAATTAATCGATCAATGATCCAGAGTTGGTTACATTATGAACACACTTAAGGGTTCAGAGTTTTATACATGCAACATATACAGCAGTAGAAGACTCCGGTATACGTTAAAAGGAAAGAATTGAGCCCAGATCGTAGATTGAAGGATTTTATCATAAATATCCCTCAGCGACTATGAACGGCTAAAGTAATAACTAATACCAGGAACCGCAGGTTGGAGGATATCTTAAGCCTACATAGAGGCCGATCACAAAGAAGAGGAGACTAAAGAGTTACATCGACTAAGCAAAACAGGAGGGATCAAGAAAATTACAGACCTCGGGATCACTCTTAAGTAGCAGAGGTATAAGAAAGATAGTACAGTAGCCATATTTTATAATAGCTTTACAATGAAGCCATTTGAAGAGTACTAGCCTCATAAGAAGTTAGTACGAAGCTCCCACCGGATTGTGTATGCACCAGAGGTGTAAGAATTATAATAGAGCTTCAAGTTATGGACGTGAATTATACCTATGTGGAAGGGAGGTCATGAAAGAAATAGAAAATACGACTCAAAATTTTAAGGTAAGTAAGGTAAAGGTGAACAGCCTACGAGATACTCGAAGGCAGAATATGTGAATAGTCCATACTTCGGATAAAAGGCTAGAAGTGTTGGGATTCAATATCCAGGAATGATAGCGGCATAGTCAGTGGCATATCTCATAGCCTATGGGTTCTAGGTATCGAGGAGGCTAATTAAGACAATAAAGAAGAGCATATAGTTTCTATAAATTATATAAAGCTCACTATAGCCTGAATGAACTAAAGGGAGTCTAAGACTAATAGCATTTAGAATGTCACCCTAGTAATAGAATGAGGGTGTAATTGTGATAGATAAAAGTTGACATTTGGGCCTTCGATTGAGTAATGACTCGAAGAGGATTGCATGAATTGTAAGGGGCTAAAAATACCCACGTAAGGTGAATCACATTGGGATGCTATAAAATACGATTATTGAAGTACAGTATCGCCCCTAAGTGGATTAGAAAAATCACTTGAAAGATTCCTTGATACAACATAAGCCCTAGTAGCAATGTATTACGTAAGAAGTTTCAAGTTATCAGTGATATATTGTAGATCAACATTAAGGTGAATCAACGATAGATGGATAAAAATTCAACAGTATGAGATGAGATAGACCATCAGTCTTAAGGATAAGCAACGAGAGTAACCTGGAGTTCGTTGCAGACCTCAGTAACGATAAATCGAAGTAGGAATTAAGGTATAGTATGACCTACGTAGATGCAGTAAAGTCATACGAATGGATAACCACGTCCATGGAATAAGGTATATCCATATTTGCAAAGTTCTACAAAGTACCAATCGAAGAACTTCAGTACACCTATAGATACCCAGATAGGCATCCTATTAAGCCTTTTATATGTATAAAAAAATAAAGCCTAGAGATTGGCTAAAAGCTGGAGGAAAAAGGAGAGAAGAGTCGCATAGGCATACTTACAAGGTCAAAAATTGTACAGGCTGCATGATGAAAAGTAGTAACATTTACGAGATTAGGAAGATTTCGACCACAGGTCATGATATGAGCAAAAAAACTAAAAGGGGGAATCCCCTAGACTTTGGATTTATTCATAGAACAACTGCCTAAATGGCAAGGAGAGTATTAAGGTATTCACAAGAGCTATAAGTTACGAAAATGATAAGAGCATCAGTCAACATTCGAGGATGAATGTTCCAAAGGGGGAATGATGTTACGCCCCCCAATATTACATCAATATTACGTCCCACAGTATTATATTACGACAATGTTATGCTCTGCAGTAATATGTTACGATGACGTCACCCTGCAGTAATGTACGTTTAATTTGTCATAAGGTAATTGACATCAGTCCAAGGAAAAGATTATTTGGTGGTTATAAGGATTATAAGTGATGAGTAAATTCGTGAAGGTAAGAGGGTAAGTAATATCGAAGAAAACGAATTTTTCTTTGTCAAAGTTTTGCATGTTGGGGTAAACTACGGCCCGAGCTAAAATACCCGGTATTTATGGACTAGTTCCATACAAAGTACTACATAATCATAAGGTGTACAAGGTACGTTAAAAGCGAGTAGTATTTTAAGTAAGTTGAGATGATTCTTAATTATACGGTTAATTGATTAATTACCGGGTACCAGGACAGTACCTCATTAATCAAAATATTTGGATAAGTATTAAACCAAAACGTGGCAGCAAAAGAATCATGATGTTGTGACTCAAAAGTGACTATATTACGTGGAAATTCTCAAAAGAAAGGGAGTCATTTCCATTCAATAATGAATAGACACCTAAAGAGTCTTATCCTTTATTAAGGAATATAAGTCACAATCCTATCGGGATATGCATTCAAAAAAGGATCAGAACGTTCATCAGTCCTTGGTAACGATCATATATCATTCTTTCTTAGTTCAAAATACGTTAGAAGCAGAAGCTAAATTCAATTCACAGGCGTTTCCAACGAGAATTTTTTTGGAACAAGTTCTTTCCAAAATTTCAAGAACAGAAACGTTCCCTCAATTTCAAGGGAATACTGGTTTCGTTCCAAAATTTTAAGAACCAGAAGCTGAATTTCCTCCATATTTCGCAGAAGCAGATTCGTTCAAATATTTCCCGGAACAGGTATGTTAAGGCTAAGCTCCGTCCTTCCTTTTAGCACGAATTCTGGGAAGTTCCTAAGACGCCAAATGTGATATTTTACTATTCTATTGCTAGAAAGACCTTCTGTGAAAGACATTGGGATCGTATCTGAAGTATTTTCATGATGCTATTAGGTTGATATTCCACTCGTTCGGTTAAATAGGGTATTCGACATCTATATATGTCATTTTGTCGGCTTCTTAAGTATATGTCCATATATATGAATTCTTATTCGTCTTTGGGTTGTGTGACTNATTAAAGTTTATTTTAAAATCTCTAAAGTGACACGTCGATTTCCAAAATTCGCAAATATAATTTTTATGTTTAAACTACTAAAACACTTGATTTTTGAAATACTTTCTTTTACTAATTATCAAGAAATCAGGTATAAGGACTAAGTGAAGCACCTTAAGCTTTTTATGAACATCTTCAGAGTTAAGTTATCTTTCTAAAAGTCGAGTTAAGTTTTCAAGCTTATTCAAAAAACATATGAGGTTCCACGAGACATTTGTATGCGATACGAAGGTGATTATGAGATTATGAGAATAAGAGTGTCAATGAGCCAAGATTGGCTAAGTTCTTGTTATGGCCTATTATGTGCATTCAAAGTTCATATCATACATGGCATATTATGCATGGACTTCGAGCTATAATCTCCAAAAGACTATATATATATATATATATATATATATATTGTACAGATGGCCACATGTTGGCAATATGATACCGGTTAGCTACCGGAAGAGACCGCCATTGCTAGCATTTGGTTGGGTATGTCATGCATTTGCATCAATATATATGTATTCACGACATACGATTACACGAGCATACCATGCATATTTGATTACTATGAGGTCGGATGTCAGCCATGGAGGCTATCAGAGTTTCAGTGTCAGGTGGTATCTCTATTACCCTTTTTACATCAGCTATGTATGGTTCTACTTTCTGCCTTACATACCAGTACATTTTCATTCGTACTGATGTCCCGTTGCCTGGGGACACTGCATTTTTGTTTCGTGCATGCAGGTCCAGGTAGGGACTCTGATCGACCCCTCCGCTAGGATTTCGGGGTTCAGCTGTGAGTTGGTAAGCTCCACCTCTTCCTGGAGCTTTCATAGAATGGTTACTTTTGTTGTACAATCTGGGTATAGTCGGGGCCTCGTCCCGACAGTGCGTATGACACTCTTAGAGGCTATTGTGGACACAGTATTATGGGTTTCTTTTTGCAGCTTTCAGTTTCCAACCCATAGGCTTGTCATGTATATATATATATATATATATATATATATATATATATATATATATATATATATATATATATATGTGTGTGTGTGTGTGTGTGTGTCTGTAGGCATGTATCTCTTCAGTCGCGGCCTCGTCGGCCAGCTAGTACTTTATTATTTTGGCTTGTCTACCTTTGTTTATATGGCATATTTTTATCCAGGTCATGACCTTAACGGTCCAGGCTTATTATTTCATATGTTTTGTTGCCCGATGTGTTGGGCCCCCAGTTAAGTTAGCTAGTATGTATAGTGGCTAACTCGATCGAATACAATATCGAGTGTCAGTCGTGCCCCCCTAGTTTGAGGCGTGACAAAAGCAAGGCAAAGAAAGAATGGCAAAATTGATTTACAGGGTTCTCGTTTGACGCGAGCCAACATGCAAAGGGCACCGAGCCTCATCAGGGGCATCGAGTCAAACCCGACTGGCCGCAGCGACCGATGCTTTAAACGCAAAATTCATGAAAAGAGAAAATCAGATTGAAATGCCTATACAGGAAGTTGAAGTGAAAGGTTGAGTCCCACGTGGCTAACCCTCTCAGCAAAGTTTGAAAAGCCGAAGTGCTCCAAATTCTTTAAAATTAAAGTTTGAAGAAAAATCAAAAATGAAAGGCTGATGAAGGCGGACAAAAGTTGGAAAAGGTTAAGTCCACGCGACTAACCATTGCAGCGGAATTTGAGGAGCCAAAACTTCCCCGATACTCGGGAAATCCAAAAGAAAAAGCATGTGAAAGGACTGCAAAGGCAAGATAAAGTCAAATGTTGGGTCCCACGTGACCGATCGCCATGAAAAAATCTGGCAAACCAGGGTCCTCCGGGATTAGAGATAAAACCCAACCCCCAGCAAGCAAGTGGTCGAGATCTTCGTCACAAGAACAGAGATCAATCTGTTGAAAATCAAGGCCGCAAAACCAACCACCATTTTAAACTAACAAATTGTTTGTTTGAAGGAAACAGGTGTAACTCAAAACAACCTCGCAAAATGCAAGTGTAGCCAAAATAAAGGGCGCAAGGGCTAGAAGCAGCTCTGCAGCAAAAACTCCAAAAAGGGAAGTTTTCTCCAAAATTCTTTCCCACATTCACTCTCAATAAAATGAAAAGAAAAGAAAAAAAGAAAACGATGTTGAAAACAGGCCAAACCTAAAGCGGTATAGGGTCTCCAATCCCTAGATACACCTTTCCCAACATAGGATATTCCATTCCTTAGTTGATGCCATCATAGGGTCTCCATTCCCTAGTTGATGCCAACATAACCTGATGCCGACATAACTCGATGCCAACATAGGATATTACGTTCCTTAGTTGATGCCAACATAGGGTCTCCACTCCCTAGTTGATGCCGGCATAATCCGATGATTCTTCCAACATAGGGTCTCGCTCCCTAGCAGACACCAGCATAACCTGGTGATCTTTCCGATAACAGCATAACCTGTTGATAACCTCCTGACACTGGCATAACCCAGTTATCTCTTTCCCCAGGCAACAACATAACATGTTGACCTTTCCAGACACCGGCATAACCTGGTGATCTTTTCTGACAACGGCATAACCTGTTGATCATTCACTAACACTGGCATAACCCAGTAGTCTCTCTTTTTCCGGCAGCAACATAACCTGTTGACCTTTCCTAGACACCGGCATAACCTGGTGATCTCCTTCTTGACAACAACATAACCTGTTGAACCTCCTGACACTGCATAACCCAATGATATCTTTCCCCAGGCAACAACATAACCTGTTGACCTCTCCAGACATTGGCATAACCTGGTGATCTTTTCTGACAACAGCATAACATGTTGATCATTTTCTGACATTGGCATAACCCAATGATCTCTTTTTCCGGCAACGGCATAACCTGTCGACCTTCCCAAACACTAGCACGACTTGTTAATTTCTTCTTGACAACGGCATAACCCGTTGATCCTCCTCAAACAACAGCATAACCTGGTGATCTTTTCTTAACAACAACAGAACCTGTTCAACATTTTCAATAACAAAGTAGTGTAGATTTCCTTACAATAACTCACGAAATTTTCCTAGTGAAAACTGGGGCAGAAAATTTTGTTTGTTTGTTTTTTATTTTGCGCAGATTACATTTTGAGGACATTGGACTCGAGACGATCAAAAGAAGAGTTTCGATCCGGAATAATAAAAACAAAAGAAGAAAAGAGAAGGTCAAATCCAAAGTGCAGAAACAGAGAAGACATGGACTATTCAGGACGAGATTGAAGTCATCCGTTTGGCATATCCTGCCTTGATCCGAGGAACGATAAGACGAAACCAGTACCTGCGGCTAACAAGCATCAAGATCCAGTTCAGAGTAAAAAAAAGGCCAAGACTCAAGACCAAGTCTTAGATAAGAATCTTGTAACTAGCAGCTGATAGGTTTAGTTAGTCTTTCGATTTGTTACTTTGGTGTAATAAGGAGATCAGCAGCAGTAACAGCAGCAACCGCAGTGAAACCATAGTTACCCGATAGTCCCAGCTACCAAAACGTCCAGAACTACACTGACCTGATTCCTTTATAGCCAAGGATATGTAGGAAACCTTTGAAACAGGGTTCGGTCAAACTTTTCCAAAACGCTTCACAATGGAGTATGTGAATGGGTAAAGTCGTTCATGAATGCTCACTTTGTCTTTGCCCGAAAACTCTTCGTGTTTCCGAATAAAGAGGGACAACTGTGAGCACGTGGTTTTTACCTACCATATAATCCTACAAAAAAAACTCAATAAATTAATTTGTTTTATGATTTTTATTGATTTTAAGTGCTATTTGTGAATTAATTTTGCATTATGTAGCCATAATTCGTCCTTTAAATGTATAAATGATTTAAAGCGGCATAATTAGATGCGTAATCTTAAATAATATCTAAATAAATATAATTATTTGACATAAAGTCGATTAATGTTCAATTTCTTAATTTAATTATTTCTTTCAATAAAATTATGAAAATTGCCTTTAAGTGATTAGGGGTAAATTGAATGGTGTCAGTTTAATTAATTAATTTATAATTGAATAAAAAATTAGTTTAGAATTACTTGTTACATTTTAGTCTTAATTTAATTAATTAACTTAGTTTAAGATTTAGAAGCCTAAAATGGACCTGGGCTAGAATTGTCCAGGCCCAAGCTGCCTTCACCCATACCCAGCCCAACTAAACCCCTACCCAGCCTGCCCCCTACATTACCCAAATGATCCCGTTTAATATGAGTGAATGAATCCCAGTCGTTGATCAAAATAGATCCAACGGCTTGGAACCCCCAAATCCCCAAGTATATATTTGTCCCAAAATACCCTCTACCCCCCCCCCCAATTCAAAGTATTACACCCCCCCCCCCCCTTAGAGACACCCCTTGTCCGTCTCTCTCTCTTCCCTCTTGAACTCACCGGCCTCCGCCGTCCCCCGCCCTAACTCCGCTGGCCGGAAATCGCTTCCGGCGGCGGAGCTTCACCAATCAATCCAAAATCTTCACCAAATAATCCTCTCATCCTCCTTAACCCTGTCCCACCATTGACTTCCCCAAATAAACACCCAATCTTGAGTAATTTCTGATCTAAGAATCTGAAAAACTTGAAATGCCACACCAGTCGACTTCGAATGATTCAATGGCTCGGACCTACATGAGTCAGTTACTCTTGATAAGAGAAATTGATTCATGTGGGTTTGACTCGTTTTCAAACCCACCGGAGTCCGGCCAAACTCCGGCCAGCNGAATAAAGAGGGACAACTGTGAGCACGTGGTTTTTACCTACCATATAATCCTACAAAAAAAACTCAATAAATTAATTTGTTTTATGATTTTTATTGATTTTAAGTGCTATTTGTGAATTAATTTTGCATTATGTAGCCATAATTCGTCCTTTAAATGTATAAATGATTTAAAGCGGCATAATTAGATGCGTAATCTTAAATAATATCTAAATAAATATAATTATTTGACATAAAGTCGATTAATGTTCAATTTCTTAATTTAATTATTTCTTTCAATAAAATTATGAAAATTGCCTTTAAGTGATTAGGGGTAAATTGAATGGTGTCAGTTTAATTAATTAATTTATAATTGAATAAAAAATTAGTTTAGAATTACTTGTTACATTTTAGTCTTAATTTAATTAATTAACTTAGTTTAAGATTTAGAAGCCTAAAATGGACCTGGGCTAGAATTGTCCAGGCCCAAGCTGCCTTCACCCATACCCAGCCCAACTAAACCCCTACCCAGCCTGCCCCCTACATTACCCAAATGATCCCGTTTAATATGAGTGAATGAATCCCAGTCGTTGATCAAAATAGATCCAACGGCTTGGAACCCCCAAATCCCCAAGTATATATTTGTCCCAAAATACCCTCTACCCCCCCCCCCAATTCAAAGTATTACNAAGAATCTGAAAAACTTGAAATGCCACACCAGTCGACTTCGAATGATTCAATGGCTCGGACCTACATGAGTCAGTTACTCTTGATAAGAGAAATTGATTCATGTGGGTTTGACTCGTTTTCAAACCCACCGGAGTCCGGCCAAACTCCGGCCAGCCGCCGGAATTCGGTCAAGATGTTCCCACTTAACCAGGTGCTTCCCCTATTTCTGTTATTTGTTAAAATTGATCACCTAGGTTAGAGTTTGGCCCCAGTTGTTTAAATCTGAAAACTCTTGGTTAAAACCTGATTTTTTTGCTTCTCTCAAAATTTCCTGAATATGACAGCATGTTCTATGTGATTAACATGTTCGTTAATTTGATTTCTCTTGTGATTTTGTTTAAATTCTCCTCCACTGTTTACCTTTGCCTATTTGGTTTCTTCTGCTTAATTAAGTACAAACTCAAAACCTATTTCATAATAATCATGTTGTAGTTCTCTTTAACTAGTAATAAGGGTTTCTTGACAAGCATGATTATCGGCATAATTAGATTTATCACTGTATGCATTGTTCCTTGCCTTGTTTGATTAGATTATTTGTCAATATTACGATTGTTCTTGTTCATGTTAAGTGAGTATGTAGTTGTTAGGATTTACTGTTTTTTCTTTAAGCATGATCATCTTTGTTGATTAATTGCTTTATAGTTCATTTGAGCATGTTATAATTAGGTTAGTTAATTAATTTCCCAAATTAATCAGGAGACTAGTTAATTCCGAACCAGCGTATGGTCGTAAATTAAGTTAGTCTAATCCTATAAATGATGACCTTCTAAAAAGACACTTATTTAACCTAGGTCAATAACTTCTTAAATAATCAGTTAAGTCCTAAATTCTAATTAGGACAATTAACTAGGTCTACTTGACTAAAGCAAGTCAACTAACCTAAGTTTAAGGAATTAAGTTGATTAATCTTAATTAAGTTAATTAAACTAGGATTAAGCTGATAATACCTATTAGTCTTAGTTAACTAAAGTGAGCTAACTAAGATTAATTAACTAGGGCTAATAATAACCCAAGCAAGTTAACCCTGGTTACCTAATGGTAATTTCAGGGACTTCAAGGTGTATATTAGGAATCTTAGGTGTGGGAATCTTGGGTGTAACAACCCAAAAACATTCTAGACTTTTGAAGTCAGATTTTTTAAGGGTAGTAGGGTCATTTCAAAGGCTGGAAGCTTTTGGAATAGGGGCAGTTGTCCCAAAGGATAAGGGTGACAGCTACCCTATGTACTATTTCAGCTCATTGAATGAGGAATATGCCAAAGCATATCCCATCCCCAAGCCTCCTATAAATAGACCCTCCCTTTAGACTATTAGGGATCTTTTTTTGGACAGACTAAAAAATTACCTCCCTTTACACACTGAAATCACCTTTTTTGACTCACTAAAAAGCTCTCTTTACATACCAAAAATCTTCTTTTTAGGACACTGAAAAATGGCTACACACACACGAAAAAGAGCTCTCTTTTTCAGCTGCTTTTACATTCTTGTTGCCTCTTTTACACTCACTTAGTTACTGAAATATCTGAAAACACAAAAAAAAATCAGAATAGCTTTTATTCATAAATGAAAATTCCCAGAAAAACATCAGTGAAAAGATCTGATTTCCTTCCAGAGTTCTTCAAGGTTTTCTGGTGGATTGCAGTTTTTGGTTTTTATTTGGTTTTGATTCTGGTTTCTGAAAGTCCATCCGGTTTATTTTTTGGGAGCTGGGGTTGACTTTGTGGTTGTTGTTTGTTGTTGCTTGATATTTCCTTCTTTTAGCTGAATCTTTTTGGGCCTGACCTTTATTTGGTCAGGATTTTTCTATTCTCTTTTCACTGAAAGGTATGTAACTTCTCTATCTATGAATAAACCCTCTTAAGATATGAATTCTATGCTATTATATGTCAACTTGTTAATTTTACTTTAGTTCTTTTCTTAGCATTTTTTTTTATATGTAATATCTCTGTTAAAGACTCGTGTATAAGTCTGAATCTGAAACATGCTTGCTGAAAATTGGTTAGGAGTCTTTAGTTTCAAATATAGGGCTTGAATGTTGAATTTTAGGTTGTTAGCATTGCTGGATTCTGAAGCTGACCTTCTTTATGGTCAGTTTCTTTCCATAAAAATGCATAAATCTGCTCTTATTTGTGCTTTCTTGAGTCATTGAAGAGACTCAATAAGTAAGTCTCCCATATAGTTTTAGACTTATGTTAGTATGGGCACAATGGGGACTAAAATCTGACTCATTCATGGTCAGATTCACTCTTGAGAATACTTAAAATTGTCTGATTGTTTGAGAATAGTTAACAAACGCAGGTTTGAGTCATAAAGATTGAATCATAAAGCCTTGCTGAAGCTTGCACAGGAGCAACAACTTTTAGTTTTTTTTTTTTTTTTTTTACCTCATTTGCATTTTTTAGGAACTTGTATTCAGGAACAAAACTGTATTTTGAATTCTATCTTTATATGTATTTGTAAAAGGGACTGGACACTATGAATATTATATTCAGCTATGTAGTTTTCTTTCGCATCTTATAGGGTTTTCGAACAGATGAGTACTGATTTTACTACCTTAAGTATTTCGTGTAAAAATAAAATCAGTTCTTTGGTAAAACTGGCGGAAATTTTGGAAAATTAATACTTCATGTTTTGATAGCCCATCGAAAAAGAAAGGCAAACAAGAATAATAGAATTTGAAACGTTGCCCTTCACATCCTTTAAGTAGATGTATAAACACTCAAAACTAGGACCAAGTGTGTATGAATCGTGGCTTAAAACGCATATAAATAGACTATGGAAAATTGATAAAATTGCTTTTCTGATTAGCCACATTGACTTAAAATAATTTCAGAAAACTGTAATTTTCTCAGTTTTTTTTGAAGTTGTCTTTTTATGATGATAATCTAATGTCCATTTGTTTCTGGTTATGAATTGGTAATATGATAAGGCCTTCTCTTTTATTGAATTTTTTATTGGCCAGCATTATTTGAATAGACTCATGCACTTTACTTCTCTCATAAATAGTCAATTAGGATGGCCTAAAGTGATAAAAATCGGGCTAGACTAGGCCATAGCTCAATCTCATGACTTAACTTAGGATTTTAATTTAGATATAGTGAATCTCGAAAGCCTTTTAGATAGTGAATGCCTTAAACTTAGATAATGATTTAAAGCATCAAAGTATACGTTTTACGTAACTTTGAATGAAACTAACTAAAAATACATTTTGCTCAATTGTGTACGTAACACAAATAAAGACTAAAATGGACACTCATAGAGACACTTTTAGGAACGGATGTCTAAAATTATCGGAATTACGTACACGCCCGCGTGACGTGCTTTCGGTTTCTTTTTTTACAACAAAACAAAATACGCGCGTGCGCAACTTTATCTCTTTGAGTGAGTTCAGTGTTGAGAATTGTGTACACGTCTGCGTGACATGATTTTAGACACATTTTAAACTCTACGGGTTTACGCATAAGTGACCCGTCTCAAATAACTTTTTTGAATACAAAATAATAATAAAAGCGGTAAAAGTATAAAAACGTACATAGGAAATAAAATCGGTAATTAAAAAATTTAGTCCAAGTTAATCATTAAGCGATCGTGCTAGAACCACGGAACTCGAGAGTGCCTAACACCTTCTCCCAGGTTAACAGAATTCCTTACCCGGATTTCTGATTCGCAGACAATTTAAACAGAGCCAAATTCCTCAGTTTTGGGATTATAAATAAGTGGTTTCCCGGAACACCATAAAAAATTCGGGTGGCGACTCTGAAACTAATAAAATAAATTTCAAAATTGAATAATGTCACTTAAAGTGGAAAAACTCCCTTATTACCCTTGCCGGTGAAAAATAAGGTGCGACAGTAGATATTTTCTTGCTTATGATTGATTTGCTTCTATGATATGTGCCTGAGTTACACTACTATATATACCATCCTCCCTATTCCCTAAAAAAACCACCTTGAGTTTTCTGAACTTAATACACTCTTCAAAACTAAAAGCTATTCTATATTCTGTCTTTGGCTGGCTGGAAGCCAAGGCCACGGGATTCTAAGCCACTTCTTCTGTGTATTTTTGCTTCGCTTAACTGGTTAGTTACTTGACTTCTGTATTTCATTCTTTCATACCTTGATTTTCATATGTTGTTAGCATTAAAACCCTGACCCCTAATATGAATGTGAGCATGACTATCCCTTTACCCTGAATCCCTGTGATGAATACCTCTGTGACTCTGCTATCTGCCTCTTGTTATTATGCAAACATGGCCACTCAACCCCTACACCTCTATAATGTTTGTTTGTAATGACTGTCTTATCATGCTTAGATTGCTACTATAAAACGAACCTTTGGTATAAACTAGGTCCCCTCTATTTAGACTAATGTAACAACACTAGATACTAATTGACATGATTTGCTGAGTTGCATGCCCTAATATGATGCCCTCTCCTTTCTATGATAATGCCCTGGTTTTCTTAGTACAAACAATGTGTTTTGTACTTAGTCTGATTCAGCATGTTCTAACTTATTTGCAAACATGTTCTTTGTTAACTCTATTTAGCATGTTACTGCTGCCTGCACTGGGTATGAAACATGTTATGAGCTTCATTAAACTAATTCTTGCTAGAGTTCTGTGATGCACTCAAGTATTTTGTTTGCTGACTCAACTTGGCTATGTCTGTTTAATCAATTCATGTTTTTCTCAATTTTGGTCTTTCTCTTCTGTCCCTCAAACTCTTTGAACCCTGCTTTTAATCAATGCTACATAAATCCTGTCCTTTGGCCTTCCTAGTGTGAGCACTGCTCGGGGTTCATTAGAGACCCTTGTGAACTCTGACACGCTAGGAATTGGTCCTTAATCCTTTCTTGGAACTGTTTTGGTTAACCACCCTAGTGTGAGCACTGCCTTGGGTTCTTGAAGCCCTTGGGAACTCTGACACACTAGAGCCTTGGTTCTATATGCTCAAATCTTGTCATGTACTCACTGGGTGCATCACTTGGTTGCTTGTGTCTATGAGCCTATAACGTTGGGACTGATTGTGAAGTGTGAGAATGGATACATGGCCTGGCCAGGTGTATCATTGGGCATGTCGTAGGCTCCCTATAGTTATACTTATTCTGTAATTTACTATATTCATTTTGGGTCTGTAATAACTATTGTAATAACATCCTGGGGTATTAGTAAAATGGGAAAGGGTTCTTATTTTCACATTCGTACTCACTGGGTAGAAATCCTGCCTATAGGATTATACTGTACTGTTGAAATTATATGCTAGAAATCCTGCCTATAGGATTATACTGTGTTACCAAAATTCCATGCTAGAAATTTTGCCTATAGGATTATACGGTGTTACCGAATGCTATAAATCCTGCTTGTAGGTTTTATGTACTGTATTGTTGAAATCGTGTGCTAGAAATCGTGCCTATAGGATGTAAAATCAGTCTAAGCGCTAGAAATCATGCCTATAAGATTAAAAATCAGCTCAATTGTAGAAATCATTCCTATAGGGTTTAAGATCAATTTTAGTTATAGAAATCATGCCTATAGGGTGTAAAATTAGTTTCAATTATCGTCCTATTAAGAGTATGTAATAATGTGATATTTATCATCACTAGAAACCATGCTTATAGGATTCGATTAGCTAATTCTGAATATGCTTATGTGATTACCACTGTCAATTACTACGCGAATCACCTAGACAACGTGCCTATAAGATTAAAAAAATAATTCTGGATATTTTCCTATAGCCTGACATCATTCACCAACGCCTAAAGCACCTAGATACCATGTCATTAGGTTTAATCATACTGTTATAAAATCAGTAGGCAAATTTATTTAGGCTCTAACAATCGCATTAAGAAATTGATTCCATATATGACTGCATATTTGTTCGTTCAACATCACATAGATATCCTACCTATAGGGTTCTGCAATTAATAAATCTGCTAAGGTCAATCAGTTGCGTGTATTTGTTAGTTATATGTGGAGGCTAATTTGAGCCCAATACTTGTCTTTATTTGAAAGTCCTAACTGTTTTTGTATGTCGCTTAGTATTTTAAATTTTGAGCAACTTAGGTCGAGTCTAGTACCATCCTAAATAGAGGTCCCAATGCCTCCAGGACCATAGGTAAGGGACGGGTAGTGCACGCATAGGACACGAGTTAGAATTAACTAGAGTGCTTTAGGTAAAAAAACTCAAAGATAGTAATCGGTTAGCAGGAGATGATAGTCTGTGCCCGCTGAATAATATGAGTAACACCCCCGTCTTGGGGGAGTTACAAAGTATTATTTATGTTGCACTGGGTTATCCTATAGGCTAAAAAACATAGGACCCCCCATCCCTATTAAATAATTCCTTCGCTTTCTTTAGACTAATTCGCATAATTTAAAGTTCGGCCGGGACCCATTGTTGTGCACCTCGAAGGGTGCCTAACACCTTCCCCTCAAGGTAATTTGATCTCTTACCTGATCTCTTGTGATGCAAACTGGTACAATATGAGTTATTTGCAATAGGTGCCCTAACGTACCTTAATCCATTTGGTGGAGACTCTCCCAACATCCAATTCCTTTCCCTCGTCAAAAAAGAGTTGTCAAATGTCGAAACCCGATTTCGCGAGAAAAAGGGGGGCGCGACAACTGCCGTCAACGATTGGCGTATTCGAGTTATCTAAACTCAAATTCATAAGACCTCAAAGAGGCACCCCTCGATCTATAGGCCAGGCCATCATTCTCGGGGACTAAACACATCAAACAAGTTCGAAGTGTTATTGGGAAATAAGCCCAAGAGGCATATCCAAAGGCTACGGCCAAATTAATGCAGCTCGGAGACGTCTGAATCCCGCAATAAAAATAGGCCTTTGAATTTTTTAAAAACCGGTTAAAAATAGCTACCCTCGGCAAATAATCAAAATGCCTTCGATAAAATCAGTCCTCGAAAAATCAAAAGGGCTTCGATAAAATCAGCCCTCGAAAAACCTTAAGAGGTATTAAATTATCGTAACACAAACGTGCTAAGGCATAAAAAGCAAAGGGGTTTCAATCGACATTGAACCTTCAAAAAAACCCAATGGGTAAAAGATATATGCTAAGTCATAAAGAAATTTTTACTAAGTATTTCAAAGCCGAAAGAGGGAAGTAATAGCCATCTTTTAAAGGCCATATCGGCCCGATCTAAAGAGCCTAAGGGCTAATACACTTAGAGTTCGAGATCTTGTTCTCACTCAATTCGAACCTAAGGGTTCCACTATTCTGAGTTCAAATAAAACTGATTCGAATGTAGCTCGAGGATTCATCATTATTTGATATAAAACCTTAAGGGTTCTGTTACTGTGAGTTCAAAACTTACTCGAACTCGATTATGAAAACAGTGCAGGTGTGGCTTGGATCAAGCCGTCCGAAATCAAAGTCCCAAACATATTTTTGAGCTCGGGACTTTCCCTCTCTTAACTAAAAACCCTAAGGGTTTGTTCTACTGTAAGTTCGAGCTAGTGGCCATCTTTTAAAGGCCATATCGGCCCGATCTAAAGAGCCTAAGGGCTAATACACTTAGAGTTCGAGATCTTGTTCTCACTCAATTCGAACCTAAGGGTTCCACTATTCTGAGCTCAAATAAAACAGATTCGAATGTAGCTCGAGGATTCATCATTATTTGATATAAAACCTTAAGGGTTCTGTTACTGTGAGTTCAAAACTTACTCGAACTCGATTATGAAAACAGTGCAGGTGTGGCTTGGATCAAGCCGTCCGAAATCAAAGTCCCAAACAAATTTTTGAGCTCGGGACTTTCCCTCGCTTAACTAAAAACCCTAAGGGTTTGTTCTACTGTAAGTTCGAGCTAGTGCTCACTTGATTATAAAGGTTGCAGCAACAAAGTTTTCACAAAGCAAAGGCAAAACAAAATTTATCATAAATTCAGAGACAAGACGGAAAGAATGGGAATCTTTCATATATGCGAAGTATTTACAAGGATCACACAGGGTCTTAGACAAAATCCAAAAACAAAAAAAAATAAAAAAATTCCTAAGTGCCTAGTCCGCCTCCAGAGCCGCTTCTTCAGAAGCGTCATCTTCATCTCCTTCGCTCTCAGATCCACTTGCGGATTCTTCGTCATCGGAAAGCAAAGCTTCGGCCTCGTCCTCCAACACCTTCGCACTATCGATATCAGTCGTGAGGTCGAAGCCTAGAGCATGTACCTCCTAAAAAAATCTCTCTCCAAGGCTGGCGCCTAGCATGCTCGGTAATAGGATTGTTTAACCTCAGCAACAACAGAAATCTCCTTTGCCCGAGTGTTAGCAGCTTCAGCGTCAGCTCGGTAAGAGGCCACGAGCGCATCCACCTCGGAGGTGGACCTTGCAAGCTCAGCGGCCAACCGAGCCGTGAGTTCTTCAACTTTCTTGGCTCGGGCCAAGCTCTCCACCTTCACACTATGGAGTTTACTCTCGACCAAAGACACCTGGAGCTGAATCACCTCCTTTTTGAGGCAAGATGGTCCATGTTCTGCTTCCACCCCAAAGTCTCTACCTCTTTCATCTTGGCCACCTCACAAAGCTTCTCAACCAATAAATTACCATTACCCTCTCCCAAGAAATTAACATTACCCGCTCGATGAGATCGTTCTGATCTTGATGAGCTCTTGTCAGTTCGGCTCAAAGGCTCCTAATCTTCTCTTATTTTTGCACATAGAGGAGTTTTAGGGCGTCTCTATCCTCCGTGAGCTTTTTGAGATCTGCCTTACATCGGGCCAGCTCAACTCGATATTTGGAGGATACTTCTAGATGGAGTGTCGTAGCCTGCACAGAAAGGAAGGAAATCAGACTTAGAGAAATGAGAACAAACAAAAACATGATAACGCGGGCTAAAACTTACTCGGATCAGGAGTCGTTGAGCCTCATCAAAAATGAGTGATGCATCCAGGTCGGGAACATCATCGACCCCCGCAAAACAGCTGCGGAATATATCATCCCCTTATGGGGCCGTCCCCACATCGGGGGTCCCTATGGACCGGGCATCCCGAAACTGTCCTTTAGAGAACGTGGGGCCGGGCGGCGAATCATCAATGTTTATTTCCCCAAGCGAGTCACTTGGGGAATTCTATTCTCTTTGAAAGGCCTCAGAATTAGACCCTTCGGGCACACTCACTAGTTGTTCATCACGGCGGGAGGCATCATCAACACCTGAAGACTCGGGGACTCTGCTCGGACCTTTCTCTGAGACCACCTCGGTCCGTGGCTGAACCTCCTCGACTGTCGTTGGCTCAACAATTTTTGAAGCTTCAGTGCTTCCCCTCTTCCGAACCACCGCTAGGCAGTCGGCATCCTCTCCCTCATCGTCTTCCTCCCATAGTTGTTGGACTACATCGGTAGATAGAACGACGGGATCAATCTTTGACTTTTGAGCCTTGCTCTTCCTAGGCTTTGGAGTATCAGGAGGCGAGGCCCTTCTCCTTTTCTTTTCTTTAGCTTGCTTCCGGACCCTCTCTTCCCCGGGTGGAGGAGGCCTCATGGCGACATTGTCTCCGAGGCCTGTATGAGAAGAAATCAAGTTAAAAAGAGTGTCTTTTACAGGAAAGCACCAAACAGAGGCAGAGGAACTTACCATGGTTTTTGGCCTCCCATCGACCCTTGGCCAAATCACGCCACGAGCGCTCAGCATACGAAGATGTTGAGGTCAGTTGTCAAACCCAACCTGCAAGGTTCGGAACTGCACCAAGAAACCAGGTGGAAGATGCACCATAAAGAAGAATATGGGCTAGAAGAGGTAAATGAAGCATAACAAGTAATCAAACGTTATCGGTGAGGTTCTACTTACGCTTCATGTTCCATTTTTCGGGGAATGGCATCTTCTCGGCGCGGATTAAGTAAAAGGTCCTGACTCAGACAAATTGGCCTATCCATCCTCGATCCTTGTCCTCATCTATGCTCGAGAACAACACCTTCGTGGCACGGCGCTGAAGACTTATCAGTCTGCCCCGATAAAGACGGGGGCTATATAGCCTAATGAGAGGATCGAGGGTGAAAGACATCCCCTCGACCTTGCTCGTGAAGAATTGAGCAAAATGACAATGCGCCAAAAGGAGGGATAGATCTGGCCAAGGTTTACCCGGTATTGGCTGCAAAAGTAGAGTATGACAGGATCGACGGGGCCCAATGTGAAAGGGTAGGTATACAGACTTAAGAACCCTTTCACATGAGTGGTGATGTCCTTATCGGGGGTAGGAATCACCACTTCTTTATTCTCCCAGTGGCAGTGTTTTTTCACCCACTTGAGATCACCTTCGGATATCGAACATATGTATCCACACATGGGCTCACATCGGCCTGGAACTGAAGAAGGTTTATCGACTTTGAAGTCGAAAGTAAGTTTGCATGGCCCGGGAGTGCACTCTTCAATGCGTGGCTCCGCCGGCGTTTTGTCACCGGCCGGTCGCGATGAGGAGGCCTTTTCTTTTTGAGGAACAACCTTTGATGTTTTTGCCATTTCTATATGAAGTTTAAAAATGAAGAAGGCGGAATTTGTGTTTTGGTAAGAGATTGGAAAATGGTAACTGGCAAAGATGATGCACTTGAAGAGAGTAGAGATTAGAAAGAGTTTTGAAAGTAAAGTTTGAGAAGATTATGAAGGTGATCTATTTATAATGGCCATTTCGACCGTTTAAGAGCATTGGTAGCCGACCATCAACTGGCATTAATTAATGACCTTGAGAACTGTGCAGACGCGATGCTTCAATCACTTCTATCGCTTACGTCACAAGATTAACGTCATGATTGATCGAGGTATTAAATCAGAGTCTCAAGTTTGTTTCTTCTCGTTACACTCCAAAAAATGAGGGGACTATCTGTATACGGTCGAAATCATGCATACCCGATTTCATTGGCAGGTGAGTTACCTCGAGGGTAGCTCCGTAATAGATCATGCTCGAGATCGAAAATAGAACATCGAACTTAGAGATCGAAGTATTCATTGAGATAGAGCGACAACAACCGATACCAAGCATGACTGACTTCGAGTAAGGTGTAACAACGGAATGACGAGATATCAGGAACCGGTCGAAGCTCACGGCAGAAATCTCGGAACAGATCAAATCAAAGCGGTTATTAATGCAAATCATGGGATTTACTTCTGTTACTAGAATTGTACCTTATTTAGGATTCCTCTACCATATAAGAGGGATCCCATTCATTTGTAACATCATAATCACTATTCACTGAGAACAACATCTTCAAATTCACCGCCATATTGCATCCTTCTTTATCCCTAACAACTCCTCTCTGTTGCATCCAACCTTCCGCCGAATAACCAACATTTCAGCTTAAGCTCGTGGACCTCATCACCGTCCACTTAAGTTCTCAAATCACTCCAAAGGTTTCCTTAAGATAGGCAGTTGTGTTACCACTGAACTCATAGGCTACACTACCACTCTCCCACTTAGTTAAACTAATTCCTGTAAGCAACTACCCGACTTCCGTCCCTTATGCCTGGCATTTTGGGATTTAGCCGCCACCTGACACTTCTCACATGTCTTCCTTCATCGCATGTTTCTCAATTGCAGCCTCAAATCAATATCATTCTCTGTAGCTCTTGAACCAGCAGATAACCAAGACTTCAAACTTCCCGAAGATCATCTTTCTCGAGTTGCCTTCATTAGAAACAACTATTCGATTCTGAACCACTACACACCACGATCTCTGACAACCGTTTCTTCAACACTACTTCAGTCCACTCTGACCTAATGCAACCGAAGAGCTATAACACCGGCGAACTTAACACATTCTATTTGATCAAAACAGCGATACCACATCACAGATGAAAACTCCACCTTGCTTGATAACACCAAGTCTTACTACCTTATCAATCTGAACCGGAACGTTCATAGTCCAAATGCCTTTCCTCTGCCGGAACTAAAATACTGAAATCTCGAAATCACACTCTGAGAAGACCACCTTTCAAGTCATTCATTGCCTCTACATATGGGCGAGAATCCTACCATCACACCCACATCGCGCGATAACCAATCGTAAGCATCATCACTACCTGAGCATACCCTTAAGGATCTCAGCAACACAGCTACTGAGCTGAAACAACATATTATCCTTCTGTAGGGCAAAAACAACATCCCCAACCCACTACACATGGAAAACATCACGCACCTTATCCGTAGCACCATTTCAATTCCTCAAATTCCTGATTCATAGCAAGTGCTTCGCGACGCGTAAGATTGAGTAGGAATAAACATAGGCATAAGCCTTAAAGGAATCAAATCGCACGATGAGGAATCAAGAAGGGAAGTACTCCTAACAGCCATGTAGCCTCTCGAAGATAAGTACAGACGTCTCCGTACAGATCCGCAAGACTCTACTAGACTTGCTCATGACTCGTGAGATCTAAAGGAACCTAGTGCTCTGATACCATGTTGCCAACACCCAAAATCCATAAGGTCGTGATGGTGCCGGACACCACTGTCAGGCAAGCTAATCATTAATTAGTTGAAATAAATTCATGTTTTAACATTTTCGAAATCGTTACTTTTCACTTTAATACATAATAACTAGATAAAAATCCATTAAGTAAAAGCGACAGTCCATTTTTTTCCAATTTAAAGAAAATACAACCCAAATACATCCCAGAATCCGGTGTCACAAGTACATGAGCAATTTCTAACGATTTATACAATTATACAAAGCTTGTCCGAGATACAAATTGGACAAGAACTTTAAAAATAAAGTACAAATACATATGAGGAAGACTCTGCCGGCTGTGGGTCGTCTCCGGATGATGCAGCTTGTCTAAGTCTCCAAGTCAGCCATATTGCTATGAAAGTACCTTTGCAACAAAATGCACATCAAGTGTAGCATGAGTACGAAAACAAAGTGTAATCAGTAAGTATCCCGCCTAACCTCAGAGAGGTAGTAACGAGAGGTCGAATTAGATACTTGATAAAAGTGGATTAACTATAATCAAGTGAGGTGCTAAGCGTGAGTATCATAGACAATTAAATAATGAGAAGAGATAAGAAATATCAACCTATTTCACATTTTACACATCAATTCTTCTTCAGTTTAGCTTGTAAATTAAAACTCCTTATGCCAATAAACAAGTATAATTCATAGGAAAATAAGCAGCATTTATCATGTGCAAGAAAATGCCGAGGGTCGAACGACGCGGACCAACAATAAATAAATTGTGCACTACCGAGGGTCGAACGGCTCGAACCATAGATGCATCTATCTGTCCCGCTCGCGAATCGATCATGCGACGCGGTTATACATAAATATAAGGTTATCCTGCTCGCGAATCATACATGCGACTAAGGCACCCGTAAATACACATAATCACACAGTGAGTCCATATTTCATCAGCAAAAAAGTTTCTCAAAGGAGTGATAAAATTCTCTTTAGGTGAACGTGAAGATAGTATTTAAAACATTTCTGGAAATTCATTTGCCAAGTTTGATAAGGTTTCAGATATCACTGATTCATCCGGAACACAATTATGCAAGGAAGGATCCATTCTCTTCTCAATTTATTTAAGGAAGATAAGTTCTGACTTTTCTAAGTATTCAATTACTAACTCGATAATATCACCAGGCTAATATCACTGATAAAGTCACAAGTACAACAAGTAAGGCATGCTAGTGGGTCCTAGACTACCCAGACTCTCGTCACTTCGTGCGTACGTAGCCCCCCACAAATAGTAACACATATTTAATTAGTTCACCTAGGGGGACAATTCCCCCTCACAAAGTTAGAAAGAAGACTTACCTCGCTCTGAAAATTCCATAACCGGCTTCCAATCCCTTCCGACGACTCCACTTGATGCACAACGCCCCAAAAACTACCAAATAACAGGCAAAGCAATGACAATTCACTCTAATACTTGTAACAAATTCAAATTATATCATTTCCCAACTCCGCTCAATGAATTAACCAAAATGCCATCGGGCCCACGTGCCCGGATTCCGAAATTTCTCGTAGATAAACTCTACCCATAGCTTTACTAGTTCAAATATACAATTTACTCAAATATTCATGCTCAATTCGTGGTTAAAATCCAATTTACCAAATTTCTAGGTTTTCTTCAAAAACCCCAATTTTCCCACAATTTTCATGTCTAATTCCATGAATAAAGAACTTAACTTGGAAATGAGAAGGAGTCACTTACCTCTTGATGCTTGATGAAAATCACCCTTTGAAATCCTCCAAAATCGCCCTAACCAAGTGAAAGAATTGATGAAATGGCCAAAATCCTGTTAAAAATAGAACACTGCCCAGGTACACCTTCTGTGTGATCGAACACAATTATCCGCGATCGCACAGGCCAAGTATGCTGCCCAAATTTCTTCTCTGCGATCGCACAGGCCTGTTCCAGCTCCCTCCAAAATCCTTCTTCGCGATCGCAGCTTCAACCATGCGTTAGCACAGGCCAACCCAGCAGCCCCCAGGTTCACTGTGCGATCGCACACCCCTTCTTGCGATCACACAGACCAAAAATCCAACCTTCAAATTTCCTCCTTCGCGATCGCATTTCACACCAAATGCACCAGCAAACAGCAACAACAAATCACTCAAAAATGCCCCGGAACCACCCCGAAACACACCCGAGGCCCTCGGAACCCCGTCCAATCACACGACTCAGCCCCATAACATCCCGCAGAATTTCTCGAGGATTCAAATCACATTAAACAATGCCGAAATCACGAATCGCACTAAAATTCAAACTTTATGAACTTGAAATCTCAAACTTCCACCTTCGATGCCGAAACCCACCAAATCACGTCCGATTGACCTCAAATTTTGCACATAAGTCATATTCGACATTACGGACCTGCTCCAACTTCCGGAATTGCATTACGACCCTGATATCAAAATTTCCACTTCCGGACGGATTTCTCAAAAACCTTCAAATTTCTATCTTTAGCCAAATGACTTCAAAATAATCTACGGACATCCGAATTCACTTCCGATCGCGCTCCCAACCCCAGAATCACAATACGGAGCTATTCCCAGACTCGGAATCCAAAACGGACATCAATATCACTGAAATGCGCTTCAAGCCCAACTTAGGAAATTTCTTAAAAAATGCTAACTTCCACAATATACGCTGAAACGCTCCCGGGTTATCCAAAACCCGATCCGGACATACGCCCAAGTCCGAAATCATCATACGAACTTGCTGGAACCTTCAGATCCTGATACTGAGGTCTTCTACTCCAAATTCCAGTCTTAGTCGATTCTTCCAACTTAAGGCTTCTGAAATTAAAATTTTCCTTTCAATTTAACTTCGAACTTCCCGAATTTCAACTCCGACCGTACGTATAAGTCATAATACCTGAAATGAAGCTGTACATAACTTCCAACCGCTGAACGACGCGCTAGAGCTAAAAACGACCAGTCGGGTCGTTTCATTCTCCCCCACTTAAACAGACGTTCGTCCTCGAACGTGCCAAGAACTTCTCTTGAGTTATCTGGAATCACTGTTTAACACCTTGTGCACCTGCCCGTGCCACCACAACCCCGTTGAGCACATTAGCTTGATCAAATCTGAAGATATTCCCTCCTTTACCCATACAATAAGCTCAGAACCTAGTTCCAACACTTGAAATGCTCCGCCAGGCCTGCTGCCAACATCTGAACACCGTATCAACTACCACACGAGGAACCAGAACACAGCTGCGTACCTTTGCTGAATCAGCACCATACACCGCATGATCATTATCTAATCACAACGACGCTCTCTGAACCTTAATAGCCAAAATTCTACGAATCTGATGCTCTCAATGCACCTTATAAGATATATACATACCACCTGCTATAATGCTGACGATACCACCACGACGGAGGAGTTGGGTAGAAATTCCTAACCAACTGCAGAGTTAACCAAACATTGAAATCTTTTCCTTTGACTTAGATCATCATCTCATTACGAACCAAATACTAGTATTTGACCTGTAATATACTTCACATAATCGTATCACACCGATTCCAGATTTATAAATCTCGTCTCACCCAATATGAACTGCTCAGACAACCAATCACCCCAGACATGACCAATAGTCTCACATGATGCCACAATGCGCCAATAGGCCACAATTCAAACATGATACATAAGGAAATGACTCAGGAAGGGACTACTCAACTCACGCAACTAATATGAATTTTCCTCAGAAAGATAGGAAGTAAAACACAAGGAAAATAATTATAGGATCCTTACTTAACATCACACTGCTGCGGCGTGCAACCCGATCCAAATAACATACCCGTGGCCACGTGCCACCCGGTCCCATCATAAAATTTACATAAGGAGATATGCACGGAGCTGAATTTGCTCACCATTACAAATTACTGAATACCGGTCACAAGCACGCTAAGTGCATAATACCATTCTGGGGAGACTGATAGTGCCATATGCTACAAAACTCAAGCACAACTGAGGTGCGATATATAATTCGAATCCCAAGAACCATCCTGCTCACATAACCTCGTTACTACGCAGAATCACAACACATAAGAAATTATCAAGCCGTTTCACAACTCACACGGCACGATCATAATATACCTAAATTTGACGAAGACGGAACAACAACAAATATTCCAACACATCCTCCTTAAGGAACGCTATACAGAAATGAACATACCTGATTCACGTGGAGCCCACAACCATATTGAATCCATTCACAACCCTCAAGATGATCCTGCTCACACTGCACTAGGCTAATAGCTTCACCTGGGTCCATAATACCCCCAATTCCTCTCATAATACACAAGAACAACCATCATAGCTGGGACAAACACCCCACAATCCACAAGCAACCGAACCAAACGCCTTCCAAGCATAAATTCTCAATTAAGCAATATTACACTCATTTATACTTGGTATAATTCTTCAACCAATCAGGTGATTACACATCACACTTATACAATCTTCCCGTGGACACGTTCCCACGACCTTCCACGAGGTAACAAGTCTGCACCGACCACACTAATGCTGCAAAACACATCAAGAACCCATGACCAGGGTACAAAGCCTCTTTCACCGAATATTGATCTCAGGTGGCACTGAAGATAACACCATCTTACTCTGGACTTTCAAATCACTTTTCCTTGCCCATCCGAGCTCATGACATCCTTGACAACACCAAACTGAAATCTGATTCTTACTTCCAGCTCCACATTGACTACTGCACCCAACATGCCGATATGGAGTAGCATAGGAATCCCATCATACTTCCTGAACCGTTAATAGGGTGAACACTACATCACATAGAAACCTTTACTTACCTCAATTCATGAGAACCATAACAACACGCAAGCGAATTCTCACAATCACAATACATGCAAATCCTTAAGTAGTGGTCTGAACCACCATAAACCTTCCGGGATCCGCCTACACCTGACAGGCCATACCACTTGAATGCTCCCAATGAAATCTATTACGACGGCCGACATGCCCCACACACATCTGCACAAACCATACACCTACTCAATCACACCGAAGGAACTGATCACTGCCATATATGTGCCATTTCAACCATGGCTAACCAATCTATCTTCTTTTAATCATATTAATTGCCTCATAGGTAGTAGTAACTTCCTTTAACTCATAGAAAACCCAACCCCCACTCATCCCGAGTGACCTTAATTCACGAGACCATGCTGCCTAAATCCCGCAGCCCGTCTCATACCCTCCTGATAATCTTTCTACAACCCGGAGTTTATTTCTCTCACTCCTTCAATACTATTCTGCTCGCTGAAAATAACATAGAACACTCCAACCATTTTTCCCCCTCTCCGAACTTACGCTACCAAAGCTCAATTCTTAATCAAATTGCTGCCTTTAACCCTTAAACACCGCGTTCTTACCCTTCAAATTTACTAGGACCGCTGCTGAGAGCCACCCACTCTGACTGGCCCCGAATACGATCAACTCCAAGGCTCTTCTAGCACATGATCATGCTCTCAACGAAGCACGTGACTGAGTCACTACCCTTACAACTTGCCTATGCCATGAATCTTTCAAAGCCTAACCTGGTCCAATAGGGCCAACTTTTTCACACATTCATCAAATCCCACGCAAAATCACCATTCTACTCATTTCCCTTAGCTGTACTAACTTGCAAATGCGCCGACAATCCGCAATCCCATGAGAACAAAATCCTAAAACCCAACTGCAGGTGGTGGGACTCCCCCACTTAGCCCGAAGCTACTCCTTGCACCGCTTTGGACCCTGCCGAGATCCTTTCTTCATTGTTGTCATGACCTTGCTCAACCAACCCATCAAATTCTTCTAAATTCTCATGTTAGCATTCCCCAAATACTCAAATTCTCTAGCACCATTCACACATTCAGCCTCCTACCGAATAGCCACTAGGATTCCTCGCAAAACTTTCCAACCACACAACCGCTAACCTACTCACAAGAGATAACTCACCTGTGGAAATCACCAATTGACACCTTCCAACGACGTTGAAATGCACACTCTCTGCCACATCAATACCCCATCCTAAACCTGCTCTCATTCACCAACTTTGCCCGTCCGTCCGCTCCTCGTGGACATCTACTAAATGCGCTACAACATCTTCAAATTCACCGCCATATTGCATCCTTATTGATCCCTAACAACTCCTCTCTGTTGCATCCAACCTTCCGCCGAATAACCAACATTTCAGCTTAAGCTCGTGGACCTCATCACCGTCCACTTAATTTCTCAAATCACTCCAAACTTTTCCTCAAGATAGGCAGCTGTTTTACCACTGAACTCATAGGCTACACTGCCACTCTCCCACTTAGTTAAACTCATTCCCGTAAGTAACTACCAGACTTTCGTCCCTTATGCCTGGAATTTTGGGATTTAGCCGCCACCTGACACTTCTCACATGTCTTCCTTCATTGCATGTTTCTCAATTGCGGCCCCAATTCAATATCATTCTCTGTAGCTCTTGAACCAGCAGATAACCACAACTTCAAACTCCCCGAAGATCATCTTTCTCGAGCTGCCTTCATTAGAAATAACTATTCGATTCTGAACCACTACACACCATGATCTCGAACAATCGCTTCTTCAACACTATTTCACAACACTCTGACCCAATGCAACCGAAGAGCTATAACACCGGCGAACTTAACACATTCTATTTGATCAAAACAGCGATACCACATCACATATGAAAACTCCACCTTGCTTGATAACAACAAGTCTTACTACCTTATCAATCCGAACCGAACCGTTCATAGTCCAAATGCCTTTCCTCTGTCGGAACTAAAATACTAAAATCTCGAAATCACACTCTGAGAAGACCACCTTTCAAGTCATTCATTGCCTCTACCTATGGGCAAGAATCCTACCATCACACCGACATCGCGCGATAACCAATCGTAAGCATCATCACTACCTGAGCATAGCCTCAAGGCTCTCAGCAACACAACTACTGAGCTGAAACAACATATTATCCTTCGGTAGGGCAACAACAACAGCCCCAACCCACTACGCATGGAAAACATCACGCACCTTATTTGTAGCACCATTTCAATTCTTCAAATTCATGATTCATAGCAAGCGCTTCGCGACGCGTAAGATTTAGTAGGAATAAACATATGCATAAGCCTTAAAGGAATCAAACCGCACGATGAGGAATCAAGAAGGGAAGTACTGCTAACAGCCTTGTTGCCTCTCTAAGATAAATACAGACGTCTCCGTACCGATCCGCAAGACTCTACTAGACTTGCTCATGACTCGTGAGACCTAAAGGAACCTAGTGCTCTGATACCATGTTGTCACGACCCAAAATCCATAAGGTCGTGATGGCGCCGGACACCACTGTCAGGCAAGCCAATCATTAATTAGTTGAAATAAATTCATGTTTTAACATTTTCGAAATCGTTACTTTTCACTTTAATACATAATAACTAGATAGAAATCCATTAAGTAAAAGCGACAGTCCATTTTTTTCCAATTTAAAGAAAATACAACCTAAATACACCCAGAACCCGGTGTCACAAGTACATGAGCAATTTCTAAGGATTTATACAATTATACAAAGCTTGTCAGAGATAAAAATTGGACAAGAACTTTAAAAATAAAGTACAAATACATATGAGGAAGACTCTGTCCGCTGCGGGTCGTCTCTGGATGATGCAGCTCGCCTAAGTCTCCAAGTTAGCCATATTGCTATGAAAGTACCTGTGCAACAAAATGCACAGCAAGTGTAGCATGAGTACGAAAACAAAGTGTACTCAGTAAGTATCCCGCCTAACCTCAGAGAGGTAGTGATGAGAGGTCAAATTAGACACTTGCTAAAAGTCGATTAATTATAATCAAGTGAGGTGCTAAGCATGAGTATCATAGGCAATTAAATAATGAGAAGAGATAAGAAATATCAACCTATTTCACATTTTACACATCAATTCTTCTTCAGTTTAGATGGAAAATCAAAACTCCTTATGCCAATAAACAGGTATAATTCACAGGAAAATAAGCAGCATTTATCATGTGCAAGAAAATGTCGAGGGTCAAACGGCGCGGACCAACAATAAATAAAATGTGCACTGCCGAAGGTCGAACAGCTCGAACCATAGATGCATCTAGTTGTCCCGCTCGCGAATCGATCATGCGGCCCGGTTATACATAAATATAAGGTTATCCTGCTCGCGAATCATACATGCGACTCAGCACCGGTAAATACACATAATCACGCAGTGAGTCCATATTTCATCAGGAAAAAAGTTTCTCAAAGGAGTGATAAAATTCACTTTAGGTGAACGTGAAAATAGTATTTAAAACATTTCTGGAAATTCATTTGCCAAGTTTAATAAGGTTTTAGATTACAGTGATTCATCCGGAACACAATTATGCAAGGAAGGATTCATTCTCTTCTCAATTTATTTAAGGAAGATAAGTTCTGACTTTTCTAAGTATTCAATTACTAACTTGATAATATCACCAGGCTAATTTCACTGATAAATTCACAAGTACAACAAGTAAGGCATGTTAGTGGGTCCTAGACTACCCGGACATGGCATAACAGTAGCTACGCACGGACTCCCGTCACCTCGTGCGTACGTATCCCCCCACAAATAGTAACACATATTTAATTAGTTCACCTAGGGGGACAATTCCTCCTCACAAAGTTAGAAAGGAGACTTACCTCGCTCCGAAATTCCATAACCGACTTTCAAGCCCTTGCGACGACTCCACTTGATGCACAACGCCCCAAAACAACCAAATAACGGGCAAAGCAATGAAAATTCACTCTAATACTTGTAACAAATTCAAATTATATCATTTCCCAATTCCGCTCAATGAATTGACCAAAATGCCCTCGGGCCCACATGCCCGGATTCCGAAATTTCTCGAAGATAAACTCTACCCATAGCTTTACTAGTTCAAATATACAATTTACTCAAGTATTCATGCTCAATTCGTGGTTAAAATCCAATTTACCAAATTTCTAGGTTTTCTTCAAAAACCCCAATTTTTCCACAATTTTCATGTCTAATTCCATGAATAAACCTTGAACTTAACTTGGAAATGAGAAGGAGTCACTTACCTCTTGATGCTTGATGAAAATCACCATTTGAAATCCTCCAAAATCGCCCTAACCAAGTGAGAGAATTGATGAAATGGCCAAAATCGCGTTAAAAATAGAACACTGCCCAGGTACACCTTTTGTGCGATCGCACACAATTAGCCGCGATCGCACATGCTAAGTATGCTGCCCAAATTTCTTCTCCGTGATCGCAGCTTCAACCATGCGTTAGCACAGGCCAACCCAGCAGCCCCCAGGTGCACTGTGCGATCGAACACACCTTCTTGCGATCGCACAGACCAAAAATCCAACCTTCAAATTTCCTTCTTCGCGATCGCACAACAATGGCCGCGATCGCATTTCACACCAGATGCACCAGCAAACAGCAACAGCAAATCACTCAAAAATGCCCCGGAACCACCCCGAAACACATCTGAGGCCCCCGGGACCCCGTCCAATCACACGACTCAGTCCCATAACATCCCACGGACTTGCTCGAGGCTTCAAATCACATTAAACAATGCCGAAATCACGAATCGCACTGAAATGCATACTTTATGAACTTGAAATTTCAAACTTCCACCTTCGATGCCGAAACCCGTCAAATCACGTCTGATTGACCTCAAATTTTGCACACAAGTCATATTCGACATTACGGACCTGCTCCAACTTCCGGAATCGCATTACGACCCTGATATCAAAATTTCCACTTCCGGTCAGATTTCTCAAAAACCTTCAAATTTCTATCTTTAGCCAAATGACTTCAAAATAACCTACGGACATCTGAATTCACTTCCGATCGCGCTCCCAACCCCATAATCACCATACGGAGCTATTCCCAGACTCGAAATCCCAAAAGGACATCAATATCACTGAAATGCGCTTCAAGCCCAACTTAGGAAATTCCTTCAAAAATGTTAACTTCCACAATATACGCCGAAACGCTCCGGGGTTATCCAAAACCTTATTCTGACATACGCCCAAGTTCGAAATCATCATATGAACCTGTTGAAACCTTCAGATCCTGATTCTGAGGTCGCTTACTCCAAATTCCAGTCTTAGTCGATTCTTCCAACTTAAGGCTTCTGAAATTAAAATTTTCCTTTCAATTGAACTCCGAACTACCCGAATTTCAACTCCGACCGTACACACAAGTCATAATACCTGAAATGAAGTTGTACATAACTTCCAACTGTTGAACGACGCGCTAGAGCTCAAAACGACCGGTCGGGTCGTTACACAATAATTTAGATGTACCGTAAAAGCATGAATGATCAATGGATAATGGATTAATATTAATTAGGCTTGGTGCATATTATTATCTATTTTAGCGAGAAAATTAATTAGTACTAGTATAGTTATCTACTCAAGGACGATTTCAGAAATTCTAACGAGAAATTAAAAGAAAGCAGAAGAAAAAGATATATATGACCAAATGTTTTAATTTACAGAGTAACTTATATATAGTCCAAATTCAAAATTTAAGTTAGTTATGATACATGAATATGAAATATTGTTGCACTTTCTATGAGTGACAGTTATTTTAGTCATTAATAAAATTAATAAGTCTTCAGTTACACTTACATACATGTGATTGAAGATCAAAGATAATTTATACATCTTGTTTATCTTTTCCCATAATGTCAATGAGTAGGCTTGCAAGAGTTATTAGTTGACCATGCAAACTTCCTCTATATTCACACCAGTCATCTAAATAAAGGCAGTTCTTTTCCTTCTTTGTAAGTATGTAATTTTTCATTTTTAAATTTGAGAGTTGAACGAGAGCTTAGTTAGAAGAAAGGACAAAAGAAATAGGTGTATACCCTTCTATTCAATTAGTCTGTATACAATGTATTCAATTCATAAATATTCATTATTCACTATTATATATTATATTCAATTCACCATATTCAATTCGACTATATTCAAACAATAAAAAATCACAAAACAGTGTTAATCAGTTGTAACAAAAAAATACAGACCTTCGAAATATATAAATACATACAAATAAATAATATATTTGAGTGTATTCGTACAGTGAAAACACAAAGAAATATTGAAATCGTAGAGATGAGGTTAGGGTTTGAGAGGAAGAGGATAGAGAGAAATGAGAGAATCGACTTTCATTATTGTTCTCTGTAAAAATGAGTTAAAGTACAGAAAATCTATTACAATGTATATCATATCATACTATATTATAAGTGTGAAGCCTCAAAGTTAAAGTTAAATTACTAAATTACCCATTAAAAATTAAATGACTATTTTAACCCTACTTAAATACAATTTCTTTAATATTCTTATACCAAACATTTCCTATAAATGATAAAATTTTACAATAATGAATCACGTAATTAGGTATAGACACTGGTGGATTAATTATTTTATAATTGCCACTTAATACACATATTCAATACGTAGAATTGCTTTTCAACTTCCTATAATTATTCAATGTATTGGAGTTCTTTTTAACTTCCACCGGTGACGTTTTCTAAACTTACATATTACCAAACTATTGAACCATTGCAGATCCATAACGTTGTCTTTGAGTTATCTTCATTCTGGGAGTTTTTATACTCATTATTCTTCTTTGTCACGTACTCATCTTGAATGTGACTAGCTCGCATATGTGTCTGCGTCATTGATATTGATCATCTATCAATTTTGTTTAACCATCTAAGTAGTCATTTAGCTTTGCCAGAAGTTTTTTAATCATGTAGAGAATAGGGATTTTTGTACTGTTATTAATTAGTATATTCCAAATTGACGTGTTAGTAACTATTTTTGTTGACAGTAAAGATTTGTCACATGAAAATTGGAAGGATATATATTTGATGCATTTTCATGTCTGAATGTTGAAAAAAATCTATCAATATATTTGTGCATTTATACATTCAATTAATTTTAAAAGTTTTTGTTCTAGCTTAGAGAATTTTCTTTTGATCAAAATTTTTTGAGGTGACTATTTCTATTATATTCAGTTGTATTTATTAAATTATCTTTAGATATTCTAGAATAATAGAGAGCACCAATATATGATTATTTATAATTGTATCTGAAGATAGTATTCGAATATATGTTAAAAATTATACGATTTTATGTTAAAGAAAAATATAAATTATAGAAGTGGTTTGGTATTAACGACCTATGCAAATGCTTAATATGTTCAACATTTGAATAATTTACTTTATATTCATATTTTTATTTTTATTTTATAAAAATTTGGTGGATTAATCAAAACCAATCATTTGACATTCGTAGTAAAGTACTATTGAGTGGGTGAAGAATTAAGAGCTCTTTGATAAGAGTTATCATGTTTGGTTGTTTTAATTTGAATAAGTGACCATTTTATCTTTGGGATGCGCATTAAGGAAATACGAACTCTTAAAAAAGGATGTTTCACTAAATTAATGTCACGACCCAATTCTCCCTCCGACTGGGTCTTGTGACGGCACCTAGTCTAGACGAATAGGTAAGCCTATTACTTAAGCGAAATTTGGATAAAACAGGTAAAATAATAGTAAGTGAAATAAATTATACTAAAGTCGACGCCGCTCGGCATTAATAGTTACTTTACCCAGAACCCGGAATATCACAACACATCACAAGCTACTCTACTGCTCAATAAGTACAACTGGATAGAAAAGACCGTATAGTTTCATCTACAAGTACTACAACTGCAAGATAGGAAGGGGACTCGGAGATCTGCGGACGCTGCAGATTATACCTCGAGTCTCCTGATACCGCTGCTGCTGGCTAGCTGAGATACCGCGTACTAGGACCTGGATCTGCACATGGGGAAAAACATGCGCAGAAAGGAGTGAGTACTCCACATTCGGTACCCAGTAAGTGTCAAGCCTAACCCCAGTCAAGTAGTGACGAGGTCAGGTAGAGGCCCTACCGAGGTTTGCAAAGTAACAGATATAGAGGGAAAAAAAGTAAGTAAAACAGGTGATAATCGACAGGAAATATAAGTAAAGGCTAGCAAGGAACGGTATAATCAAATGCTCGGATCAACGCAATATATATATAAAGCTCTGAAAGAAAGTAAAGGTACAATGCAATGCAATATGAGGGAAAGGCTCAGGTCTCTGCCCGCAATCCCTATGTATGCAATGCAGTATGAGGAAAAGGCTCAGGTCTATGCCCGCAATCCTCGTATGCAATGCAGAATGAGGGAAAGGCTCAAGCCTATGCCCGCAATCCCTATGTATGCAATGCAAAATGAGGGAAAGGCTCAGGCCTATTCCCGCAATCCCTATGTATGCAATGAAAAATGAGGGAAAGGCTCAGGTATATGCCCGCAATCCCTGTA
>ML263014.1:2874-70417 GCA_005239495.1 Nicotiana undulata
GAACCAGGTTTAAAAGTTCCCCCCCCCCCCCCCTCTTTACTTCAACGTGCTTCATTAGAAACCAATTCCGCAAAGATAAACAAAAGACGAAGAGTCCTGACATCAAGAAAATAACAAAAGAACTTTATTGATTCAGGGCAGGCAATAAGGCTAGCTTCAAGCCTCCTCGGATTTATTTTAAATATTTAATGAAAATAATACTTATAATCAGACAAAGCACCAACATTAAGGACCTCATTAGCAGAGTGTAGTTGACGGACAAAGTTAATACTATATTCAGAAGGCTTGTTAGTTTGGAAGATTTTATCATTTACTACGACAAATTTCCAGAAAGGTTCTTGAATGTAACATAAAGTAACTCAGTCTACCCAGTTGTTTACAACCAAGTATCAAAATGAAGAGATCGTCACCTGCATATTTCTATCAACCTATCCAAGTAAATTTTCAAAAATCCAGCAGGAAGGGACAAATGAACATAGATAGTTTAATAAAAAGAATCTTGGGAAAGGGCTTACCTTTAGTTACTGGTTTTGAACTTTCAACCTGCATTGCAAAATTTCACATGGATTAAGTTAAAAGAAAAGAATGATTCAAACAATGTAGGGAATTACTTGGAGCAGGGAAGCCCTATTAACAAAAACAGTTACAACAACTACCCAGTAAAGTCCTACAAAGTGGGGTCTGGGGAGGGTAGTCTGTACACATGCCTTACCCCTACCCCGATAGGGCAGAGAGGTTGTTTCCAATAGACCCTCGGCTCAGGAGGACGGAAATAAACACGAAAAGACAAATCATTAGTAACTCCAACAGAAATCGTGAAAATAATAGCATAAGCATCAAAACCATAAGATAAATGATATGCAATAAAAATAGCCAGTATCTAAGGGAAGTGCACGCTCAGCATAGACCTCAAGCCCTCTAAGATCAACCCTATCCAAACCCGCCCCACCCCGGGACTGAAGAATGACGAGCTCTACTACCCCAATCCTACAACCCTGATGCTTGACAGTGGCGGATGTACATGTACACATACGGGTGCTTGAGCACCCATTACCTTAACCGGATATAATAAATTTGCATAGATAATTATAAAAATAGTTAGATAAATATAGAGTGAGCACCCATAACTAAACTCTTTTTTCCTCTTCTTTCGAATTTTTTATCGTTGAGCAACCATCACTTTAAAATTCTAGATCCGCCACTGATGCTTGACCTCCAGACCTTCCTATCAAGGGCCATGTCCTCGGAAATCTGCAGTCTCGCCATGTCCTGCCTAATCACCTCTCCCCAATTCTTCTTCGGCCGCCCTCTACCTCTCCTCGAACCCACTACCGCCAACCGCTCACTCCTCCTCACCGGAGCATCAAGGCTCCTCCTCCGCACGTGCCCGAACCATCTGAGCCTCGCTTCCCGCATCTTATCATCCACCGGCGCCATGCCCACTTTCTCCCGAATATCTTCATTCTTAATCCTATCTATCATAGTGTGCCCGCACATCCACCTAAGCATTCTCATCTCTGCTACCTTCATCCTCTGGATGTGGGAGTTCTTAACCGGCCAACACTCTGCGCCATACAACATGGCCGGTCTAACCACAGCTCTATAAAACTTACCTTTCAGCTCTACAAAAACAGTTAATTGACAATTATTTAATTCCGGAATATATGTTCTAAAGGACGGGTTCGTACGTGCAACTGCTCAGGAAAACCTTCAGTGGAGTGATTTCGTGAAGATGCTGCTCTTTCCTTGAGATTACTAGAACCATGAACCTAAATAGTAATACCAAATGGAATTTAGCAACAACAATGAAATTATACATTGAACCATTCCATAATTCAATCTTTGCATCTAAAGTCAATGACCAGCAACCTACCCCGGAATCATTTATCTCTCGGTCCCGGATGTGTTGACCTGTGCCGACATCTGATCCGGATTTACCCAGCTCTTCTTCATTGAAGTTATTGTCAATTTCAGCTTCTTCTTCTTCCTTCTCAAGTTCGTCATTTTCAGCCTCTTCTTCTTCCTTCTCAAGTTCGGCAATCCGGGATAAAATGCGAGCATATTCCTCATCTTCAACTGCAAGTTCAGCATTGTCTCCTTCAGAAGAAATTGGAAGCTCGGGTTTCTGGATGCCTGGAAAATCAACCAGTACAAATTTTTGTCAATATTTCAAACAGAAACTGGAATATGACTATATTAAAAATATTTCTATGTAGCCTAGAAATAGTAAGAGGTGGAAACGTGCCCACTGTGGATGAAGTTTCCTCAGCATAGTCCTCTCTGATCTCTACAAGGCCCTCCTGTCAAAGGTTGGTTCGATCCATCGAATTCATAAATTGTACATATAAGCAATCAATATCTGAAAAAGGATTAAATAAGCAAGTTTTTACCGCCAAGCAAAATATGAAAATTGCCTGCTAATACATATGTGGTACTCACATGCAAATGCATTTCAATACGCACAAATAAAAATGGCTACTGGCTATCACTTAATTCTCACACTAGCCAGGTAAGCATCATCCATATTAAACTAAGGATGGTTGAAAATTTCCATCGCCAGTAAATGAACAGCAATCTTTTGAAAACTTTAAGGACCCTACTAAGCAATTCCTAATGATTAAAGCATCAGTCACACTCAAGTTGAACTCATTCATGTTATCTCATGTTACCGTCAAAAAACGAGTTTCACTGCAACTAATAAGCACTGTGGTTTTATTATCATGTATTGCTAACTTAACCATTCAAGATAAAACATCCAATGACAGAACAAACAGGCATACCGCAGCCTCAGAAGCAGTAGCATCAAAAAATGAAGCCTCGGCCTTAAGGTCTTGTATCACAGCCTTTACAGATTCCACTTGGGACTCCAAATCCTTCCCTCTTCTTTTCAGTATCTCAGTCGTTTTCTTGGATGTCCTTTCAGCGTAATAACCCTCTCCCAAGAGAACCTGCAAGTACGCCAAAAAAGTCGCAAATTATCAAAATGGACAGTTGTAAAGTAAACAACCCCATTCAGAAACTCAAAAATATGATTGCAATCCAAATTCAGTTTCGCTACCAGGGAATTCGATAACAAGAAATAGCTTCTAATCGATAAAGGGTATTCACAGGAACATTGTAAATCAAGAAAGGAGAAAGGCGAACTATATGTCTCATTGAATTCCAAACAAAAACAGATAAGCTAATCTAAAGTGAGATAAAGCATGCTAAGTCAAATCTTTGTCATTCAACTATCTTTAGCAACCTTTTTTATTCTCAAAATAAAAAGGCGCCAACAGTTTATATCTTTGTTTTCTGCGGTAATTGTCATAAACTCATGCATAATTCAAAAGATAAGTCCTGAAGCTCTAATTCAATATTGATCAACTAGGTCTCAATCTCAAATTAGTTGTGATCAACTAAACTAATACTCTATCCTGGTCCGTTCAGATTATTCATCTCATAGCTTACTATTTATTCAGGTCCATTCATATATCTAACTAAACTATTTATGCTGCGGCCAACCTACTGCAGTCCTTCAACTACGCTTCGTGAAGCTCATATAGCTAGAAGCTCTAATCTCAATATAAAAAGTCAATTTGGCCTATTCAATTCAAAATTATTCCATTTTAGCCCCCGTTTCACTTTTGGTCATTCATATGCCCAAAGTCTCGTATATGCCTTTCACCCCTAACGGAGCACCAACGTGAAATAGGCAGACTCCACGACTCAAAATACTTTGAGAAAAAAGTCCAAATTTACCCTTCTATTTTTTACTACGATCTGTAATTAACTGTCATGTCGGAGCTCCATTAGAATTCAAGATCAGATACAAGACTCTTTCCTAGTGGCAGGGTATGAATGGACCAAAAGTGAACCGAAAGGTAAAAAAAAATTGAGCAATTTCAAATAGTGCATGGACAAATTTGATTTATTTCTCTTAATTCTATTAATTGTGCTGAATGATACAAGAAAAGGTTAAAAGCCCCAACAAACATCAAATTATTGAAGAAATTACCAGAAATTCATTGGTGTGAACCAAACGACCAGGAAAAAATGCTGCTTTTCCAAACGGGACCTGAAAATTTGTAAGCAAACAGTTACACTAATCATAAATAGAAGAGTTTAACTTATATACACCAATGTTAAAAAGCCCTTCATAATGAAAATAAGACAGATTACCTCCTACAACATGCAAAAGCGACCTAATAGTGTAAAAATTCTTTAACACTGTAGTGTATACAAGTTAAAGGGACCTAATAGAGTGAAAAATGTGAACACTATCCGTGTATATAAGTTAAAGTACCTAATAATGTAAATTTCATAAACGCTATCGACATTAAAGGGAAAAAAAGATATGAAAAATTACCATGATATCGTGGTGAAGCTGATCAGGGAGACGCTGAACAAGGTTGATAAGGTTACTATTGTCAACGGCGAAATCTCTGAGCAGGTCCAGCTGTTTCTGGCGATCGGCAATCGTGTCCTGCACGCGCTTCGATGCTTTCTGGGCTTCTTCCACCGGAAACAATGACGAAAGTGACGTCACCGTCCCTTTCGCTGGTTCCTCCATGGAAGATTCTAGAACAACCTGCAAGCTTTTGCTCTCCTTGCTCCTAAAGCACAAAGTGCAATTTTTTGCCAGGGTTTTATTTCTTTCTAAGGTAATAATAAAAATAGAAAGAGGGAAAATCAAATTCTGAGAAGGTGGGTTATTTGAGAAAATGAAATTTCAAAGGTTTGAGCCCAAAAATAAAGAATAAGGAATATAAAATTTGAATGTAAAAAACGTTATTTGCTAATACAAAGATTTGAGTAGTTTAGTTCGAAGTTCTAGAATATTTCTTATTAAAAAGTAAATATTCTGTTTTTCTAAAACTTTTTTTTACACGGATTTTATACTTTTTTCTACAAAGTTCAAAATTGTCTAAGTCAAAATATTATTACGTATTTTACAACACTTTTTGGCGCATCATCGCTTTAGGCCCTTGAGGAAACATTGCTAACAAGTTAGAACACGTACGTCCCAATTAAGATTTACGATTTAGAGAATTGGGGTGTCAACAAAATCAAGAAAAATTACAGAAATTCAGAGATTCAATCAAAATAGAATATCCAAAAGTGAGAAAGACACAAATAAGAGGCAAGCAAAACCTCTTATCTCAATCGTATTTTAAAAGGGGGTTTTTTAAACCCTAAACTCGAAACTGAAATTTACCATTAGAAAAGTGGAAACAAGATGGAGAATTCCAAGTATAATTTTCAAAATCTTACCCAGAAAAAGATCGGCGGCTGCTTGATCGAGAGACGTGTGAAGGATGAAATTTGTTTTGGGATTAGAAGAAATAGCCTGATGTCAAGAGAGAAAAGGAACACCAGGCGTGTATTTTCGGTATTTTTAACCTCTGTACGGAATTAAGACTCAATTAAAGGTCTGACCGAACCAGACCCAAGCAGACCAATGCAGACTTTTTAAAAATAAAAAATAAATACATTTAATGGGCTAAGATCTGATTCATTCAGATTCAGACCCTCGTTAAATGCAAACAAATGAAGCCTTAGTTCCTATATTTGTGAGTATGATTTATACTGATGTAGTATGGGCAATATCTTTGTCACTGTTTTTTTTTTTTTTTTCAGAGTAGCAGATTGAGTTAGTCTGCTTGTTTATTTAAGTCAATTTTCATGATTAATAAAATTTTCTAATTACCAAATAAAAGTTTAAAAAAATAAATGCATAAAGAGTTTTAATTTTAATTTGTCTTTTAATATACTTAGTTATAGATATAACTCATGGTAGGATTTTCATAGTATCTTAAGTGTGCGTGTTTAATTTAAAACATAGTAGGTGTATCTGATGCTGAATCAAATAGGGTATTAATCTAATTAGTCTTTAAATTATTCAGAAGACGGAAAATGCGATTTATAAGTCGCATATGTATATTGCAATTTATAACTTGTGTTACTAATACGATTTATAAGTCGCATGCCACTATCGCATTTGGAAAATGCTCCCTCCAATGTAGTCCTCCATTTTTTACGGCGAATGAATTAATACCGAGTGATGTTTAGCAAAGATAACCTACATTCATCCAATTCATTCACAAAACAGTCCAAAAATCTTCTGATTTCAAGTAATTCTATTGTGTTTTGAGTTATGAACACGATATATTTCAAGGTTGCGATATTCCATCCTCGTTATCCATTGAGCCCGCTGTGAATAATCCTCTTTTTGCCGGATTATTGCCGATGTAATCATAAAAAGCTAATTTTTCAGGAATTTCAGACCAGGCTTCTGATAAACTTTGATTTTTCGCTAGCCCACCGCTAACTCTTCGATATATTCTTGCTGGAAGTATTTTTTGAAGTATAGATTTTGCTCAATTAATGTTGAAAGTTTCCAGTTTTTATCCTTTTCAAAATCTGAATAGGTTTCTGTTGATCATGAACTTGTGACGGTAATAGTAATTTTGAGTTTGAACCCGGACAAGGCTGCAAACTATTATGGAATTTTAGCAAAAAGAAGGATAGGTCGTGGGCCAATGGCTATATATGTACTATGGGAAGCAACAACCAATCTGGATCAAGGCACCAATGGTGGAGGCAGGTGTTGATACCCAATTTTTCCTCAAACTATTTTCAATCTTGCATATATGCCTTCAAAATCACTTTTCATGATAACTGGTATTTTTTCCATAATTTTCTGTATTCTTATTAATTTCTTTCTCAATTTATTCAGTATTTTATATTCAAAAATTATTCACAAATTACATTGCAAACCATTTCAAAATATTTCCTAGCTCAATATATTATTTTTTATCCTATTAGGATCTAACTATTTCACGAATTAGCCAATTTGGCATTATTTAGCTGTAATTACAGTAATTTTGCAATTATAGCTTAATTGTACATTTTATGCTATTTTAATTCGATAATTAGTCAGTTTATATTTTTAATATTGGCTAATTACCTTAATTTCATTTTTATGTAATTATTAGCTATTTTATTAATTATTTATCTAATTTTAATGGGTATTTAACAACTAGCCATTTTTATTTTAAAATATAGCCCAATTAGACCCTAACCCATCTGATTTAATTAACTCAATTCACCCGGCCCAGATCCCAAATTCCTACCCGGCCCAATCCGTTGATCAATCTGAGTTGTTGATCAATTTGAATCAACTACCCAAATTATTAGTTACCATAATTAACCTAAGCCTACCCCCCCCCCCCCCCCCCCCCCCCCCCCCTCCCCCCCCCCTCCTCCCCCCCTCCCCCCCCTCCTCCTCCCTCTCNTCGCCGGAGGCCATGGAATCCTCACCATCCTCCTGCCTCATATGGCTCATTTACGCCGGTAATGCTATCCCTAAGGCCCTCAAGGGACAAGGACCAGTCTACTCACACATTTGGCTTGTTCTTGCTTCCTTCAGGCCTTCAGGGCTCGATTCTGAGTAAGATCTTTCTATCTTTTGCCTAAATCTATGGGTTTCTAGGCCGGTATCTTCATCTTTGGGTTCTCTCTTTGAAACCCTAACTCTGAACCCTTCGATTCCTTTAGATCTGTAATAGATCTATGTTTATTTTGAGGTTTTCACCTATTTTCTCTTAAAACCCCGATGTTTTTCAAACGATTCTGCATTTTTGAGAACTAGGGTTTCTTGACCCCTTTTAAAACGTTTTATCTTCTGAATTTAGCACTAATATATGATTTTCAGTATAGTTTTGAAACGTTTGTTCAAACTTTCTCTATTGTTCAAGTTATTCTATTGAAACCCCAATTTCTAGGGTTTGAGTTCATCCTGCTTGTTATGTTTTGCTAACTTGTATGTTTTCCGGACTTTCTATGTGCTATGTGCTTCTCGTTTGCTTGCTTAGGGTTTCTCTGATTTTTGTGCTATTTGTTTGATTGCTTGTTATATCGATGTTTTACATAATATTCTTCACTGATTCTATTGATTTCCCTCGAAGATGCGATATTTTCCTTGAAATCGTGATTTTGTATATTTCCCTGTGAATTTGTACTGACTGTTGAACTGTTTCCTTGTTTGTGTGGTACTTTCCTTAGTTAGTATTGATGCTCTGTGATTTTCAAACCCATTCGTGATTCTTGTGACTGATTTGCAGAGTCAAAATGGTATTCTACCTTATTTTGTACTGTCAATTATTTGACATATATTTTTCTTAATTATGTATTGTGCACTTAACCTTTATTACATGTCACATCCTTTGTTATTCCTATTATGGTAAAGTCAGTTTTAAGTGATTCTTTCCTTATTTGATGCAATTTGTACCCGTTTGAATCATGACTCCCTAATCAAAGGGAGTCCGGTCCTGTGATTGATTCCAATTGGTACTGTTTCTATAATTATGTTAGGTCAATACTTATTACTTATTCACTACTCGTTTTCAAGAAACTATAAATACTTTAGCACAAATTTCTACACAGAGGAGATATTTTTGTTCTACTCTCTCTTACTCACACACACATTCTACTGCTCTTCTCATGATTGCTTGCTGTTACTAGTCGGCTGAAAGCCAAGACTAGTCATTCTATTTGCTTACTCCTTACTCTGTATTTGCTATCTTCAACTGGTATGTTTCAAATTTACATTTAAAGTTCCAAAATAATATGTTTCTTTGGGTATTTCAATTCATATTATTCCTAATTTGCTTCTACTTGTGGTTTTGTTGTCCTACTTACAACTAGTTTATATGCTTTACCTTTTCCTTTAGCCTCAACATGTGTACTACCCCCTACATGTTTTAATGTAATCTGCTTATGTCTTCTGTGATCCTTAGTGTACTACAATTGCACTATGTGTTACCTAGTCCCATGTGATCTTAAGCATCTAACCTTTGTTGAATCTATGTGTGATTATGTGTACTGTCCTCTCCAGTACTCCCTGTTTAGTTCTTGGCATGAACTCTTGGTGACCAATTGTGTTTGTGACTGTTTAGGTTCAATACCAGTCTGTGATACTCTCTAACGATAACTGGTATCCTAATCTATTTTTATGTGTCCCCAATTCCCATTATCCCTGAGTGAAATCTATGTTTGAATGATGTTGGACTTGTTCGAGTTGTTTGTTGCTTTTCCAAAAGATGTTTACATTATGTTCGAGCTGTTTTACTACTGATCGGTCCTTTTTTAGAAAACTTCTTTACTTATTGAATCAATCCAGTACTGTTTCTTGTCAAAACCTTCTCAAACCTATCTCCTGCACTTCACTTTATTCCTAGACCCTTAAGTTCTGCCCCCTTAGTGTGAGCACTGCTTTGGGACCTCTGAGCTCCCTCTGAACTCTGACACACTGAGGCTGGTACTTCCACACTGCACATGTTCAATTTTTGGTTACTAGGTCTGGGTGTGAGCATTGCTCGGGAGCCCTTGAGGTCCTTAGGGAACTTTGACACACCCGGATTATGAAAGGCTGTGACATACCATATGGCAATGAGGTTTGGAGGCCTTGGGCCTAATTGAAGGCTCCATATAGAATAGCTTCTTATTTTCCATTTTCAATTATGTAATTTATTCATTTGACTGTAATAATTTGTAAACAACTCTTGGGGACGGATAGTAAAAAGGGAAAAGGGATAATATGCATGCCATAGTTGTTAAAAGGGTAGAAATCTTGCTTTAGGTCTTATTTCTCTGCCTGCGCAATAGAAATCCTGTATAGGACTCATATTATATATCCTGCTTCTTAGGTCCCATGTTTATTGTTTCAGCATCTCATTGTGGTATTATTTTTATCACTTAGAAAGTCATGCTCTAGGATTAAACGTTGACATGGATCTATTACAAATCATGCTCTAATAATGATGTAATCTTGTGGTATACTTAGGGATCCTGCATATAGGGAAAATAATAACGTTAACAAAACTGCAATCATGTCTCACGTAAAGATCCTGTTTCTAGGTAAACAACATTAAAAACTCATCTACGTTATTCCTGAAACTGTGCATAATGTTGTGATTCTATGTGCATTCATAAATCTTGTTTAAGTTATCATGCATCATGTTGCATTAGACATCATGTTATAAGATCGTACTCGTTTGATTACACTTAGCCTAAACACAGATATCTAAAATATTCCTCATGTTCTAAACAGTCTGGTAATTAGTCCCTAAACATCTGCAGCACCTATAATTGCATGTTATTAGCTATAATAATCTGGAATCATCAACAAATCTGAATAACTGTTGTATATTATTTTACGCCTAGGCAAGCCTTAGGTAATCAATTAAATAAAAACCAGATCTATCTTTATGATCATGTTTAACCACCAGCATGCTAAAACCAGTAGGCACATTGATTAGGACCCTTTCCTGAATAATAAGACAGGTATGCCTGTCTGTTTAGATGCTAAACTCACTTAGACACCATATCTTAGGTTCTGAATTAAAACATTGTTCTTACTTGTGTTTGAGTCGTGTTGATTATGTGCATTATCTGCGGAGGTAAATTTGAGCCTCTTGTGCTCCTATGTGCTCCCATTTACTGCAGTCCTATATGTTCTTTACTTGTCGCCTTAGAATTTTACCTTTCAAACCTAAGGGTCTGCCTAGTACCTCCCTTTTAGGATAGTAGTCCTAACTTCCTCCGGGACTGATAGGAAGGGGCGGGTAACAGCACGCAATAGAGTTCGTGACCAACACGCGCCTTAGTTACCTTCACGGGGTGGGAAAGGGTAGAATATGGACATGATGACCGATGCGCTAATACCACGTGTAGCCCCTCTCTGAGGAGTGTCATACCGGGTATTGCATTGATGTGATCCATGTTTTCACAAACCTAGGATATCTTTTACTTTAAATGTTTAGATTGTAACTCTTTTCAAAACTTAGCCTTTCTATAACTGTTTTCAAACACTTGCCTGCTTAAGACTTAAATCCCCTCTTACTTGAGCCTTTATTTGTTTGTTTGCTAAACTCTACAAATTCACAAAGCTATTTGGCCGGGGTGCCTAACACCTTCCTCTTGGGATAATTTCAAGCCCTTACCCTATCTCTGGTTAATAACGTAGTTGTAAATGAACCCCCTTAGGTGCCCTAACGCACCTTTAAAATCGTTAGGTGGCGACTCTCAAAAAACGCAAACCCCTTTCCCAAAAGGAAAGAGTTGCCTCAACCCAAAATGTCCTGAACCCGACTTCCGCGAGGAAAAGGGGGCGCGACAGCATGGCGACTCTGTTGGGGATATTTAGGCTTTTACCGTTACAAACCGCTTTGTGAATTTGTCTGAGTTTGATATTTGTACCCATTCCTTTTCCCGTTTATGTGCAATTAATTGTTTATCTCTTTCGAGTATTTATTCCTTTTTAAAAGCAAAACTGACATGTTTCTTCGTTTTCCTTTGTAACCACTTTAAATCATAATTGTTGTATTTACCGCTCTCCTTAAGCGTACAAATACATGACAACTTGTTTTAATGCTTATTACTCCATAATCATGCTCGACATTCATACTCCACTCGTGCCAAACAAAATACTATAGCAACGCTTGATGAGTGGTTGCGTTCTTCCCATATTATTACCCCTAAATTCGAAAAGGCTTATTTGCGGTAAAATTAGTCGATCAGCGGTGCAGTCGACGGTTCCGTGCCTTTCCCCCTTGAGTTGTCCGCTCAAGGGTACCAGTCTAAAACCCCATATAAACCTTACTCTGTTGTATTGTTGCATGCATCATGGTCAAACCTAGCCAAGCTAAAGTGTTGTCCGCACGATAGCTTTTAAGATATCCTTATCCAAAAGATCCACCGGGTTTCCCTAAACCCAAATGCACGTCATCACGTTCTGTGCATTTATTTGGAGAACTAAATGCTTCATGCTAATTGTTGATGTTTAATAGTCGAGTATGGCGGGGGTAAGGGCCTAACCTTATTTGATTTGTAGAAATATGAGGCACGGAGTCCCCAAATTCGCCATGGTCTCCAACATCCACCCAAGACTACTGAGTTGGTGGTAAGGTCTACACTCCAGTGACAAAATCTCGTCAGGAAATACTTGGGCAACCTACCATCCCTCCTAGAAATCCAGCCTAACAAAATGATAATAAAGGCTGCTACTTTATTCTGGGATTGCGAAAGGTCCATGTTCCGCTTTGGGGACATTGAAATGACGCCTTTACTGGAGGAAATAGGAGGACGGACTGGCCTAGTGTGGGAAACCCCGGGGTTGCTGATGCCTGAGAACCGCACAGGCAAAGGTTTCCTTAAGATGATGGGTCTGAAGAAGAACGCGGAACTGGTATTCTTGAAGGAATCATACATACCTTTTGATTATTTATACGAAAGGTACGGCCACAACAAATCATACCGTACCTACCATGACGAGTTTGCTATCACCTCCCTGGGACACATCCATCGTAGAGTGTTCGTCTTTATGTTCTGCTTTTTGGGTTTGATTGTGTTTCCAATGAAGAAGGAGAGAATTCATACCAGACTAGCCATGGTAACTAAAACATTAATGGAAGGGATTGATGGGCAAGACTTCAACATTGTGCCTATGATCATTGCGGACATATATCGGGCCTTGGAGAAGTGTCAACAAGGAGCAAGAAATTTTGAAGGTTGAAATCTATTACTTCAACTTTGGCTCATGGAACACCTCCAAAGAGGTGAATATTGACAAGACATCCATCGAAGGATCTGGGATGACCACATCGCTTTCCATCACCCGAAGCGAATGAATTACATCCCTGACATGTTCGCTCAGCCTGAGAATGCCGAAGGATGGGTTAAGCTCTTTGATAATCTGACTGAAGAACAGGTTCAATGGATGTTTGAGTGGTTTCTGACAGATGAGTTCATCATCTGATACCTAGATGCACCGTTTCTAATACTGATTGGTTTAAAGGGGACATACCCTTACGTCCCTGTTCGAGTTATGAGGCAAGCGGGTAGGAAGCAAGTCATACCCAGGGTCGACAAAATGAGCCATATTCGAGCAGACTTTCAAAATGATGACAGTCCTCACAAGTGCCAAGCTCAGCACCTGTGGCACTGCAAGATTATACTTGAAAAGGGCACCATCGAGCCAGACAAGTATCATGCCGGTTGCACCCCTTTCTATCCCGGTTGGTTAGAAGATAATCGAGGAAATCATAGCAAGCCAAGGTACATCCGAGGTCACAGGGTTATAGATGAAAGGGCTGAAACGCAAGTCAAGTTCAACCAGCTGCGCAAAAGGATCCATGAGTGCGAGGATGAACACCACAAAATACATAAGTCTAACAAGAAGCTGATTGAGGAGTAGAAAGACGTGGCTATCAGCACCAACAAGAGGTTAGGATACTTAGAACGAGGTATAGTCGAGCTGGAGGAGAAATTCATCAAAAGGGTCAAAGACTAAGGGTTGAAGGAACTGAAGGAGGACATCTCGCCAGAGCATACCTGTTGATGGGACTTCGCGAGCTCGGAAAGCTGTTCGATGGAAGCAGGAATGTCGAATCTGGGGAAGGTCCTTCTGGGACCAAATAGATAGGAATGTCTTTATTTTGTCTCTATCAATGTAATGAGGCCAATGGCCATTAGTGACTTTTATTTTCGTTATTTTTTTGGGATTTGTCTATTTTTCTTATAAATAAAATGAGGCATTTAGCATTTTTAAGTTCTCCAAATCAACTTGTCGCTAGGACTACCTTGGGCATAAAGAGGTTCCCAAATTAGGACACGTTTTACATTCACGCACTATGTGTTTAAATACTGCAATATATTTTTTTTCATAATCCTCACTGACTTGGTTACCTTTTTTTTTTCTTCTTTTCTTTATTGTTCCCCTCCCCAAAGGTTAGTTCATGCACTCTGGCATCATCAGCTTATCTCACAAGATCCAAGGGCCCTCCACCTAGTCCTCCTCCTAAAGGCAAGAACAAAGGCAAGAGTAAGATGGAAGAATCCAGCGGCACCAGGAATGAAAATATGGTTGAACGGCTAGAGGCCACTGACGGCCGAGGTATTCAGGTCCTAAATGAGAACATGTCACCACTGGAACAGATCCTGCTGAAATTTCAAGAGGACTTGACCAAGTCCGAAATCTGGCCAACCTGTCATTTTCCCTCAACGTCCCAAACGTCAACTTCCCAAACACTCAAAACCCTACACCTACACAAAATATCCCAAGACAACAAAATCATCCCGCACCTCACCATCACGCCACTCCGTCAAAGAACCAAACTCTCCCAACACAATGCAATACTTGCCACACTTCAAACAACACTCCATTACTTGTCCCAGAACCTCAGAACCCCACAAAGGACCATTTCCAAAATCCTATCTATGTGGAAACCATGACCCATTCCACTTCACCTATCCCACACCCATCCGAGTCTGATGAAAAGGACCTGTTTATCAAGAACCTGGCCGAGGAACTAAGGAAGCTGACCAACCGAGTTCAGGGTGTTGAAGGAACCAAGGGAATCGAAGGGTTGAATTATGAAGACCTCTGTATACAACCTGATGTTGAACTGCCCGAGGGGTACAAACCTCCGAAGTTTGAGATGTTTGACGGTACTGGTGATCCGAGGGTCCATCTAAGGACCTATTGTGACAAGCTGGTCGACGTAGGAAAGGATGAAAGAATCCGCATGAAGTTGTTCATGAGGAGTCTAAAGGGAGATGCATTGACTTGGTACATCAACCAAGATCCCAAGAAGTGGTCAAACTGGGTAAGCATGGCATCTGACTTTATGGACATATTTAGGTTCAACACAAAAAATGCACCAGACGTGTTCTATATCCAAAATTTGAAGAAGAAACGCACAGAGACATTTCGCGAGTATGCTACTCGTTGGAGGTCCGAGGCTGCTAAGGTCAAACCTGCTTTAGAGGAAGAGCAGATGAACAAGTTCTTTGTCCGGGATCAGGACCCGCAGTACTATGAACGGTTGATGATGATTGAGAATCACAAGTTCTCTGATATTATCAAATTAGGGGAGCGTATTGAAGAAGGTATTAAGAGCAGTATGGTTACAAATTTTGAAGCCTTGCAAGCTACAAACAAGGCTTTACAGTCCGGTGGTGTATCTAAGAAAAGGGATGTGGAAGCTGTAATGGTTGCACAAAGAGCCAAATCCCCACTCAAATACCAAATTTATCCAACAGCTCCACTCACATACCAGCCAACCCCGAATTACCAAGCACCCTCACCTTCATACCAAGCTCCTCCACCCACTTACCAATCTCCACCACCCGCCTACCAATCTCCACCACCCACATATCAACCTACTTCACCCCGATACTCACAACCCGCTCTTGTTTACCATACTTACAATTCTCAGCCATCTCATTACCAATCACCCCCACCCCCTACCCGTCAAAACTTCCCTAGATCTCGGCCTAATTTTGATCGCAGACCTCCAAAACAGTACACCGCCATAGCTGAACCCATTGATCAGCTATATGAGAAACTCAAAGTTGCCGGTTACGTCACCCCTATCCCTGCTGCCACCCCTGAGAACCCTTCTCAGTGGGTTAACCCAAACAAATCATGTGCATACCATTCCGGCATGAAGGGGCACACCATCGATGAATGCCGCTGTTTGAAAGACAAGATACAGTCCCTGATTGATAACAAAATCATTGTGGCAAAGGAGCCCGCTCTGAACGTCTGCAACAATCCTCTACCAGACCATAAGGGTGGAGGAATCCATATGATTGAAATAGAAGATGATTGGGACCCCGAGGATCAATCGGGTTGATCGCAGAAGGCAATGATCCAAAGAAACCAACAGTCAATCTCAACCCGATCATAGTCCAGATTCAACTGTTTGAGGGTGCTGAGGTAAATATTTCCATACCCCTTGAGTTTGAAGCAGCTCCACCCGCAAAGACACCAGTACTGGTTGAAGTTGAGTTCGTGTCTCCGACAAATGCACCCGCACCATTTGAGGTTGCAATCTTGCCACCCAAGGCACGTGTTCCATTTGAAGTAAGGATAGCCGCACAAATTCCTGTGGTGATGTCAACCACACCACCCTTCTATACAAACTCTATCCCGTGGGATTATATAGCCGAGGCGAGAAGGAAATGCAAGGTCAAAACTGAGGAAGCTGTCGCAGCGCAGGGTATGACGAGAACTGGTAGAGTCTATACCCCCGAGCATCTGGCCGAATCAAGAAAGCAGGCTACCAACCGGCCTCCCCTTAGTGAGACAGGTTCGGACGACCTTTGGAGAAAAGTACATGCTAAAGAGTATTCGGTCATCGACCAGCTAAACAAGACGCCAGCACAAATATCCATCCTCTCTTTGTTGCAGAATTCTGAGACGCACTGAAGTGCTCTGCTGAAGGTATTGAGTGAAGAGTATGTACCAAACAACATCACTAGTGGGAAAATGGCCAATATGGTGGGCCAAGTGTTGGAAAGTCACAACATCACCTTCCATGAAGACGAGCTACTACCTGAAGGATTGGGGCACAACAAAGCATTGCACATCACCGTGCAATGCGGAGATTATTTCATCACAAGAATCTTGATCGATGGAGGATCCAGTCTTAACATTTGCCCATTGATAACGCAAAATCCCCTCTTACTTGAGCCTTTATTTGTTTGTTTGCTAAACTCTACAAATTCACAAAGCTATTTGGCCGGGAACCACACTTGTGGATCCTGAGGGGCGCCTAACACTTTCCCCTTGGAATAATTTCAAGCCCTTACCCTATCTCTGGTTAATAACGTAGTTGTAAATGAACCTCCTTAGGTTCCCTAACGCACCTTTAAAATCGTTAGGTGGCAATTCTCAAAAAATGCAAACCCTTTCCCAAAAGGAAAGAGTTGCCTCAACCCAAAATGTCCTGAACCCGACTTCCGCGAGGAAAAAGGGGGTGCGACAACATGATTAATCCTATGGGGGATCAAAAAAGAAAAAAGTTAAAAAGGTTATAGCTAGTGAGAATAGAACCAACGACCTTACAAAGGTTTTGAACCTCATTGACCACTAATTATGCTTTTCGGCTATGTCATGAGGATTCAATATATATATATATATATATATATATATAGGTAAAAAAACAGATTATGCCTTACATATACAGTGTAATTTTTTGACGAAGGGGTTCAGGTAAACACCCTTTCGCCCCCTTAAATCCGCCCCTGCAAGGCACCCAAGCAAGCCTCATGGGTGGTTCAGAAAATCATAAAGGCAAGAAGCTATATTGAGGATGTGGGGATAGGCATTGATGATATTTTGAAATGAAAGTACTTCTCTATCAACAAGCTCTATTTACAAATGAGAGGTGACTTCCAAAAAGTATCAGGGAAGAAATTAACATGTAACAACCTCGGATTACCCAAATGGATCTTTGTATTAAACTTGGCTATACAAAACAGGCTACTTACGAAAGATAGACTAATCACTTGGGAGTCATTGACAATGCAAGTTGTCCACTGGGCGATGAGCTTGATGAATCTACAAACCATTTGTTATTCTCACATGGAGTATCTGCTGAGATATGTCAGAAGCTATTGGGATGACAAGGCATTTACAGACATGCCATGGACTGGCAGAACGAAATATTATGGGCAGAAATAAATGCTAAGGGCAGAGCTACATGTGTTGAGATCTTTAGAATGACTGGCTGCTTGTGTATACCATATATGGCAGGAGAGAAATATGAGAGTGTTCCAAGGGAAAAGTCGACCAAATCAGGTGTTGATAAGGCTAATCATTCAAGAAGTAATTTGCAGAGGATCCAAGGAGACTAGACTGGCAAGGACAATTGAAAAGCTAAACTTTTATCCTTATATGTCATGGTAGCTGTAAGTAGTAGACTGAAGTAGTAAATTGTGTAGTGGACTAGAAGGTAGCGATAGTGAGATTGGGGTTGTCCAACCTCTGTTTACTTGTTTGTTTATTTTAAACATTGTACATATTGTTATCGGTAATAAAATAAGTACTTACCAAAAAAAAGTAATTTTGAGTTTGCATTGGTTTTAATTTTGTTGTTTTGTATTTTTACTTTGTACGAACAATTAAATTTCCTTACTCTAATTATTATTACTATATAGAACTAAAAACTTCAGTGTTCAAATAGTTATCTCTGATAACCTAAGACGCAATTAGTGAAGGCGATTTGAGCTAATATTGGCAAGCATAATAGAGTGCAATGGATAATGAGGATTCATATAGTCGATCTCAACTTGCTCGAAGCTTAGTTGTTGTAAATTGTTGTAAATGTTTTCTAAAAAAAAGGTTATATAACTGATGATGCTGATGCAAAACACACTTCACAATGTGAATTCTTAACAAGCAACTTTGCATTCTTATTGCTCGAGCCTATGCCTAACCAGTGGCGGAGCCACCTTACTTAATTGACACGCCTTCTCCGAAAAATTACATTATATTATAGGTTGACTTTTCGGTTATTTTCTTCGTATGTTTTATCTTTCTATATTTGGACACTCTTCAGTAAAATTTCTAGATTCGCCACGATGCCTAACTAAGCCACCATAGCAATTTATAATAATATTACGACAGATCTCAAGAAACATAGGAATTGAAGCCAAATAACTCCAAGAAAAAATTATGCAACATAAGGGTCAATATAAAATTTGTGAAAAAGCTTACACTTGATGAAAGTTCTCAATAGCATAAGACAACAAAACGTTTAAGGTAAATTGTAGTATAACTTTTCTTATAGACAATCACATATGTAACTTTGAAGTAGGTTCGAACTGCAAAAGCAACCACGAATAACATTGTTCGAGCAAATTATTCAAAAATCAGACACAGACAACAGTAATCTACACAACGTTAAACGATTATCTTTGTCATTATCACAACACCATATTAACTTCCGCCACCAGATCCATATTTCTTTTCGAAAACCACGAGCTGTAGTTTATCATACCCAGCTAGCACACTAGCACCGGCAACAACATGTAGAATATTCGCCCCAACACCTTTGAAAAGTGACTTGGCGCCTTCTCTTTTCATTATCTGAGAAAATGCATCTACTGAGCCCTTATATTTGACTGCTTCTCCTGAAGTCATCATCATTCGTCTACGCGCTGTATCAATCGGGTAAGATGCCAAACCAACACCAATCGTAATACCCCATCCGAGCAAAAAACTCGCGAAGAAACTATCCTGTGAACACCAATAATAGCAACAACATTGAGATGCGGATCCAGGATTTAAATTCTATGGGTTCAACTTTACGGCTCTTATCACTGAACCAATTATATATTTTAAATTATGAGTTCATATATACTATAGTTTCAATTTTAGTAGAATTTTACACATAAATTGTACTTCGCATTGAAAGTATTGAGTTCATATTAACCCGGTATTACAAAGTTGCATCCACTTGGCAGGGGCGAAGCTACATTATCCGAAGGGTGATCAATTGACCATCCTTTGTCAAATAATTACACTACGTATATAGACAAAGTTTAGAGGTGTATAACATATACTGAATACCCTTTATCGGGAAACTTTTTTCACTTCTTCCAAGTTCGAACACCTTTGCGGAAATTCATGACTTCGCCACTGTAGCTCAGACAACGTTAATAACAGTGGTGGAGCTATTTATGTTGAAGATTGACTTCCCTTCACCGGAAATATATATGTAATAGAATTTTTTGTATGCATATATATAACTTGTTGAAACCCCTTTATATATATTAAAAAAGCTTTTAGTGTCGTGCTTTTCGAATCGCCTTATTAGAAATTTTGACTCCGCCACTGATTAATAGCCACCAATTGATAGACCAAAGTGATAAGGACTAATCACACATAATTCATACATATATATGTGCATGTAAACAATTAGCATCCATATTAGGATTTCATGAAATACAAAGCACATAGAACCAGAGGATAGATACTCCATACCTGCAAGTTTCCAACTAGAACCACAGGTTTAAGGGAATCATATATTCCAAAGTACAAACTGTTAGAATTTTGTATTTGTAAAACAATTCTGGAAATAATAAAATAACATAAACAAAAATGTAAACGTAATGAAAACTTAATCCGAGCCCACTGAATTCACAGCGTTTCCTTAAGGAATTTAATCCCCTCCTAGGACCCAAGGTTATGGATTATTTCCTCCCAGGATAGAACGAATTTCACACTGGTGTAGTGGTACTTCAAACCCCAGTGTTTCAGCGAACTCAAAGTTCGGTAGCAAATCACACTTACTTGCTTTCTTTGAAGATGAAAGTATGCAGAAAGAAGGAGGAGAACTCAGAAATTAGTATGTAAAATCTGAGAGAATGGACTTGTATTTATAGCCAAAGTTGGGCTGAAATCTGAAGAGGTGCAACTCTCCATAATGGCTGTTTTTGCAAAAACGCCCATAAAGTAAATGCCATGACATAATTGGCTATTTACTCAATAATAAAGAGGGAAAATTGAAGGGTAGTTAATTTTCTGTTACAAAACAGAAAACTAAATTCTGGATAATAACTGAAATGGATTTAATATTAATATTTATTTTAATATTAATATTTTGTTATTAAAATAAATATTTAATAACATTTCTGTTAATATTTACTATTAACAAATAAATTTGGTCTAAAAAATAATCTCTCGATCGATTGACCGAGGCCGAGCCCGAGCCGAGCGACGACGACGGCGCGAGGCTTGTTTTCTTCTCAACTCTTTATTAACTAGAAGAATAGCAATTGCTTATATACCCATCAAAAGTGTTTTCCTCTTCCTATGTGGGACAATTAAGGAGGGAAACTCAAATATTACTCAAATATTTTATTTTCTCTTCCATTTCTCATTCACCCATTTTAAGCATTAATATATCATTAAATACTTAAAATCTCAACACAAACCGCGGTAAACAATTATTCTCACACACGAGATGGTGAATCCGCGGTAAAGCCCAACAATACCATCAGATTTGATTGTTTTCCGATAAACATCAAGCACACCATTAAACTGCCTCTCACTGCCTTTTTCGCAGCTTTAGCATCATTAGCGAGGCGTGTTCTCGCATAATCCAGCGAGTACACGAACAAGAGAGAGGAAGCACCAGCAGCACCACCAGATGCCAAGTTTCCTGCAAACCATTTCCAGTAGCCATCCATTTCTTTCTTGAAATTAAACAATCTCTTAAAGTACTCTTTAAAAGCAAAATTCAAGGCGTGCATAACAAAATATTCAGTATTAACAATAATAATGGCCAAAAAAGGAAAATACTTTTATCAACTCATGAATATTACTGATGCAACTCTCAAGTCCTTTATTTTCCAGTGCCATCACAACAAAGCTTTACCAGTTTCACAATCATTTTGAGAAAAACTATAAGTCATTACAAGGTACAACAGTTTTCATTGCGAGAAACAGTCATTACAACAATAAAGCAACATGTTTAGAAAATGATGTCTCTGGTCTCTACCTGTTAGGTAGGGGTAAGGTCTGCGTACAGACTACCCTCCCCTCCCCAGACCCCACCTGGTGGAAACATACTGGGTTAGTTGTTGTTGTTGTTTAGAAAACGATGGTAAATCCTATTCAGATCTTCAATGGTGGATGCACTAGATATTCTGTGTTGTTGGTGTCATCAAGTTTTAGCCAAGTCTGAGATCAGCCCAAGACTAAGGCCGAGCAACTAGCTGCTGCAGGATTGGACGTCTATCTATCTCACCACGCTCCCCTACTCCTATAAAGGCCAGACGTATTTCTGGTGCAGAGACGAATTTAGCCTTTTAGCTATGGGGTCATCTACCCTAGAACTTTCGACACGGAATATATATATATATATATATATATATATATATATATATATATATATATATATATATATATATATAATAACTACTAGAATCTCAATAAATGTCATATCTGAATCCATAATTTTAACAGTACAATGATTCAGTGTAAGGTTGGAAGCCTTAAGTTTAAATGTGATGATGACCCAAGGGGTCATTTTATGAATTTAGACTCCGTTCTAGGCTTAATATCCATAAAAAGATTAATTTTAAATACCTCGATTTGCGTGCACAGTCCGAGCGTGAAATCGTAAAGCTTTTATGTGAAAACATGAGAAATAGTAATTTGTAGAGTTAAAATTTGATTATAGTTGACTTTGGTCAACATTTTGAGTAAACGGACCCAGATTTGTGTTCCGACGATCCCGCGAGGTCCGCAGTAAAATATGGGACTTGGGCGTATGCCCGAAAATGAATTCCGAGGTCCCAATCCTTAGAAATCAATTTTTGAAAGAAATTATTTTCCTAAAATATTATGAAATAAAGAAAAGAATTAATGTCTGAAACCATTGGTATCGGGCCCGTATTTTGGTTCCGGAGCCCGGTACAGATTTGTTATAGTATTTAAAGGTTAATTGTGAAATTTGGTGAAAAACGGAGTTTATTTGACGTGATTCGGACATCCGGTTGAGAAATAATGAACTTTAAGTGTTCTTGAGGAAAATGATGAGTTTTGAGGTTTATTTCATAGTTTTACATGTTATTTTCATGATTTGATCGCACGAGCAAGTCCGTATGATGTTTTTAGACTTGCGTGCATGATTTTTTTAGAGCCCCGAGGGCTCGGGTGAGTTTCGAGTAGGTTTCAGAGTGTTAAAGATTGGAAAATCACTGCTGGTGCACCAGTTCTGGTGTGCCCGCACCTGCGGACCATCAGCCGTAGGTGCGGTCCAGCCCAGCCCTTCCCCTTTTCGTAGGTGCGAACTTAGTTCCGCAGGTGCGGCCCTCAGCGGCTTTGCCCATTTTCGCAGGTGCGACCACTTATCTGCACCTGCGAAAGCGCAGGTGCGACCCAAGCACCGCAGGTGCGAAGGTCGACTGCCCATCCATATAAATACTCTTTTAAGAATGGGCAGACTTCTTCTTCTTCAAATTTTCGACCCCCACAGCCCTAGGAACAAATTTCTTCACCAAATATCAACCCCAAATAATTGGTAATCAGTTCTAAACTTTACTCTTTCAATTACTCATTGTTTTTCATCACTTTTAAATCAAAAACTAAGAATTTTCATGGTAAAAATTGAGGGTTTTGGTAGAATTAGAGAATTTGTAAAAATCGAATTTTTACCTCGAATTGAGGTCGGATTTCGAAGCTAATTGTATATTCGGGTTCGTGGGTGAATGGGTAAACGTAATTTGGTCCGAACCCCGAGTTTAGACCAAGCGGGCCCGGGGTCAGGTTTTCACTTTTTTGAGAAAACTTAGGAAAAATTATGATTTTCAATAAAGTTAGTTTCTTTAGATTTAATTAATGATATTAAGTTATTATGATTAGATTCGAGTGTATTGGAGGTGAATTCAAAGGGAAAAGCTATAATTGAACAGTGAGTGACCTGCGAAATTGAGGTAAGTACTTGGTTTAACCTGACTTGAGGGAATAAGAATCCCCAACTTATTTGCATGTGACTTTGCATGTGTGTGGTGTATAGGTGAGGTGACGAGTATCTGTGCACCACCAAATTGTCTGTTAAACATGATCCCTTCCCAGTTTTCAATTTAATCGATTCATGTCTTATTGTTTTATGCTCATTATTTGTTTCTATGATTACTTGGATTTGTTATTTTGTTGTTAAGTCTTGTTGCAATTAATTGGATGAGTATTGGTTGTTTTCTTGGTTTCCTTGTGGTACATGAAGGTTGAGCAGTTTGACATTGTTTTACGAGATATATATTTATATTCCTATTGGTTTCATGGTTGAGATGATATTGATGAAGTTTATGAGAAAAATATAGTTTTATTATTTATAATTGTTGAGACAAAAGAATTGTGAAAGGCTTGGCCTGAATTTTGAAAGTTTATAAATAAACTGATATGATATGTCTGGTGGGAGCGGGTTGCACGCCGCAACAAGGAGTGATAAGGGTGGACAGGTGGGATCGGGTTGCACGCCGCAACAAGAGCAATAAGGGTGATATATAAATATATATAGGGAGGAGCAATAAGGGTGGACAGGTGGAAGCGGGTTGCACGCCGTAACAAGGAGCAATAAGGGAGGACACTTATGTTTTTACTGATTTTCAAAGAAAACAAAGATTTGAAAAACTTAATGTTTTATTTTCTTATCCTTCATATTTTTGCACTACTTTTATTTAAAGTTTAAAGTTTGAAAATTTGGAAATTCCGTGAGAATTGATTATAGTTGAGACCTGGAAAAGACGACTGAGTTATTTTAATTGTTGTTGCAGTTATTATTTATTTGTTTTAGATTTCCTTCTTGCTACATATATTATTGTTACATGTTATATTGTTAATGCCATGCCGTAGCCTCGTCACTACTTCGTCGAGGTTAGGCTCGGCACTTACTCAGTACATGTGGTCGGTTGTACTGATACTACACTCTGTACTCTTTTGTGCAGATCCAGGTACTAGCCAGCAGTAGAGATTCTTAGAGCAACTATCTATTTTTCGGAGACACGAGGTATATCTGTCGGCGTTCGCAAATCCCGAGAGTCTTCTCCTATTTTTTATGAACACTGTTTTATTATATTCAGAACAGTTACACTATTTTTTTCAGCCCAGTATTTGTAGTATTCTTTAGTAGTTCGTGAATTGTGACACCAGACCCTGGGGTAGTCTTAAAGTTATTTATATAATTTGTTCGTGGCTCGGTTTATTTAATTGTTCATTATCTTTGGAATTATTCATCGAAAACCATTAGATTTAGTTTACTTTAGATTATGTTATTATATCTAAATGAATAATTAGTGCAAAGTAGTTAATCGAATTCTAACATTGGCTTGCCTAGCAAGTACGATGTTAGACGCCATCATGATCCTTAAGGTTGGAAAATTTGGGGCGTGACATTAAATCCTGGATCTGTCCCCTCAAATTTGTCTAAGAAGAAACCAAAAAGCATTAAGCGTGACGAAAAAGTAAAGTAACACTCTAATATAACAAAAGTAAACAAATTTAATTTTGGATCAACCAACGGAAAGTAAGGTCAGTTAACCTGAGTGGGGAAATATCTGATGACATTTGCAGTATTGCCTCTCCAAAGAGAAAGGACACCTTCATCCTTAATAGTTCTCGTAAAGCAATCAGTAATCCCTTTATACGGTTCAGAAAGTCTACCGGATTTGATCATCTCATCCTGATTCTGAATCAAAAGCTTAACTCTCTCAATTGGTGCAGCAGCTGTCTTAGACACGGCAGCAGAAACTCCTCCCATTAAAAAATCAACAATAAAACTAGTGGTTTTCTTCTCTAACGGAGCTTCAAATGGAGCCCGTGTAAGAACACGAGCACACAATGGCTCGAATTACAGGATAGTAGCTTGGCGAGTCGCCATAAAAGGACCGTGTATAACTTCATTGACATATCCAACATTCAAATTGTGTGAACCAGTATGCTTAGAATGTATATAGGGAGATATCCGGGAGAACAAGCATGAGTGCACATGTATTTTCTGATATATAGTTGGATGTTGTGAAACATCCGCCATGTTTTTAGATCAATGCAGTGAGACCTGTAAATAAGATGGAGCAAATATTATGGCATCTCAGCGGAGCAAGAACTTCCTGTCTTCCAATGAACCAAACAAATATACACGAAAATAATGTTAGCCTCAGTTCAAGTAGCAAGAGCAGATCAAAAAGCAAATAGTTAGCAGGGGCAAAGCTATGTTTAGGAAAAAATTATACGGTGGATAAATTTTTACTTGTTATTGATTAAAAAATAGGTTTTGAACACCCTTGCATACCCCATTGACATTTCTGGCTTCGTCGCTGATAGTTAGCCTCCTATATGTAGCGGGTGCTTGAGGAAAGCTGCTTTGGATATTAGTGATTCCTAATCAACGGCAAATTTTTGGTATTTGACGAAGATCTTTCTTTAATAGATAGGAATAAATGTTGGATACATGAGATAATCTATAGGATCCAATCGCTTCTTTATCTCTAAATTTTTGATAGAGTAATTCATAAACGAGAAAATAGAAATCCAATCCCTATTGATGTAGTTATCATAAACCATGATCAGATGAACAAAGAACCCATCCGCGCATACATTGGGACAAAAATTGGGAGTATGAGGAACCATAAACACCATGGAATACTAAATATACAATTCGACAGGAAGTATAAAGTTAGAATATTTCTAAAAATACAGAACGGTATCATTCTTTATAGGACAAACTAAAAAAGAATCTAAACATAAAAGGTGGGAGTATCACATAAATTGGGACGAAAGGGAGTACTTCCTTCGTTCCATTTTACATGGAATAATTTTTTTGTTAACTATGATTTTCCTGACGTTTCTAATTAGATTCTTTAACTACATAATTATTACTCAAATCTTATCTCAAAAATAGTACTACTAAAAAGGAACAAATACTCCATTAAACATGTACTTCAAACATGAGTAAACATAATAGTAACAGCTTGTGCTAACATAAAAGCAAGAAAATGAACTGAAATTTATATATATATTTGTATGTAGGTATAAAAGCAAATATTGCACATAGTATAGGTATTTGTGTGTGTGTGGAGAAAGAGAAGAAAGTATACCTAAGAATTGGAGTGGAGGGAGAAACCTCGTTCCTCTCTCTGAGGAGAGCAGAAAAAGAGCATTTGAGAAGAGAGTAGCGATATGAAAAACAGAAAACAATGAAGAGTTTTCGAGAAGTTGCTCGATCGGTGGAAGAGTTTTCTTTATTGATCGATCTGACCCTAAATTTTACGCCAAAACTTGTCTAACTGCCATTGGCGCGTTAAATCGAGCGGTTAGACTTGAATTCAAAATGTTCAGCCCATAAATTACTTGTCTTGGATAAAAAAGGTAAAAATAGTACGGGCTAGCCAGTTTTCGGACTGGTCATTCAAAAATAGCCAGCATTTGCTAAGTCACTGAAAAATAATCATTATTTTGCTGCAGTAGAGACCGGTCCAGCATAATATACTAGAGTTCGGTGCACCTGTATTATGAACTTCCAGCATATTATGCTGGAACTCCAACACGCGAAAAGTTCCAACATAATATACTGGAAATTTGAGCACTTGTGTATGAACTTCCAACATATTATGCTGGACATGTATACTTTATTAAATATACTGGAGTTCCAGTATATTATACTGGAATCCCAGTATATTATGTTGGAGTATTTTCCGAATTTTGAACAGTGTTTTCGTTCAGATTTATCTTTACATGAATAATGGCTAAATTTTGATTACTTTTGAAACTGTGGCTATTTTTGAATGACCACTTGTAAATCTGGCTATTTTAGAATTTTTTCCTAAAAAAAGAGAAGTGCACAAACAACTCCTTTTAGGGCTACTATTTAAGGACTAACCAGTACTTATTTGAAAATTTGAACTCGAAAACTAAAATTCAAAATACATTGGCTAATTTTTAAACAACAACCATTTAAAATGTCTACCTTGTGTCATTTCTACTATAAAGAGGAATATGAATTTTATTTACTGACAATACAATTAAATTTTGTAAGTTATATGTGGTTTGACCGACTGTATTTACAATATTGGTTACTCACCCTTCTTCTGAGTTACTCATGATTGAGTTTACACTTGTAATTAACTTTTAAATAATATTATAATTGTACAAAAAATAATTTCAGCTGTATAAATATAGACTTTTAAATTGAACAACGGCGGAGTTGATCTCTTCAAAAACTTTACTAAGGAAAAAAGTACTCCCTCCACACGATTAAAATCCTTGGACAAATAAACCCTAAGAATGATATCGGTAAGCATCAAGAATTGCTCAACTGGTAAGCATCTCCCATCTTCAATCTTGAGGTTACAAGTTCGAATCACCAAGAAAATAAAATGGGGGAGCGCTTGGAAAGGGATAACAAAAAAGGGACCGGGACATTAAAAGTCCTTACTCATATTTCACCACTAACTCGCGCATTGAGTATTTGATTTGTCAAGTCCGCAGAAAGACATGAAATTCTTATCTTTTCCAATTGCTTCCTTCATTTTGGGGGGGGGGGGGGGAGAAGGGGATGTAATCTTCATGTATATGACTCGTCCAGACTATTCAAAATATGTATTCTTGTAATCTTTATATATATAATTCGTCCAGACTTTTCAACATATATATTCTTGTAATCCTCATATATATGACTCGTCTAGACTCTTTGGACTTTGATAGTGTTTATCCTTACATTGAGTAACAACTGAATTTATATGCGGTTTAAAGGATATGTGATTTAAGTTAACACGAATGATCTAAGAATAGTAAATGATTGAATTAAAGAAAAACAAAACAATCAAACCAAACGCGATGGACGATTAAGCCTAGCTTTATGATGAACACTGAAAGTTGGTTCCAATTAAACCTCGAAACGGGCTCGGTTGCAACTAAACAAATAGGCAGCTGAAGAACACTTTGAACAGTAACTAGAGAACAAAAATTGACTTTATTGCTTTGAGCGGTCTTAAAAACAAAAAGGTTCTCCCCTTTATATAGTGTGGGAATTTCAATCCTACTACAAGTCTAAATAAGGCAAAAAAAATTTCTTCTGGTAAACCATGATACACCGTTGATATCGGCCGAGACTTCCACCGTAATATCCAGTTAAGGGCGGATATTTCGGCCCCTCATTTGTCCTTTCCAACCGTCTTTTCTTTAGTCTCAGTTCTTTATTCTCGAACTCGATTCTTCCCATATTTGGTCGTGTTCGATTCTTGGCCCATCATTCATCCTCCCAGGGCTCTAATCTATGGGAGCCCTCGACTTTACCCGAGGTCATATCGGTGTTCTCCTCTCATTTCTTTTCCGGGAAATCGGGGGTAGCTTTATCCCCGATTTTTACCAGTACATAAATAGTCCCCTCACTTTTCGGAGAGCAGATTTATAGGAACGACGAGAAGTGATTAACTGACCCCGGTTCTGTAACGACCCGATCGGTCGTTACGTAGAACTTGCATAAAAATTACTGTAATTGATTATCATAGGTTGGTTATACTGTTCTTGATGTGTTAGAGTTGGTAGGCTCGGAATCGGAATGATTGTGGTGAGAATTTAGCCATTTAGTCTTAAATATAGCCTTAAAATGGGAAAAGTTAACTGAGAGTTGACTTATTGGTAAACGACCTTGGAATGCGAATTTTATGGCTCGGATAGCTTCGTTAGGTGATTTGGGACTTAGGAGTGTGTTCAGAATAATTTTGTGATGTCCGGTGTAGAATTAGGCTTGAATTGGCGAAAGTTAGTTTTTGGCGATTTCCGGTCGGCAGTGGAAAATAGGCTATCGGGGTCAGAACAGGTTCGTAATGTTATTTTGGATATGTCTGCAAAAGTTCAAGTCAATCAGAGTTGTTTTGGATAGTTTCGGTATAGTTGGTGGATTTTAGAAATTTGAAAGTTCTTAGGCTTGAATCTGGTGTGATTTTGGTGTTTTGATGTTAGTTTTGGTGTTTTGAGAGTGCAACTAAGTTTGAATGATCATATGTGATGTATTTGTATAGTTGGTTGGGGTCCCGAGGGGCTCGGGATCGATTTCGGATGATTAACTTACCAATTCGTGTTGGAAACTTAGGCTGAAATTTGTTGGTGTTTTATAGTAGAAATTTGTTCAGTGCGATCGCATATGGACTGGTGCGATCGCGGAGAGTAAAATAAGGCAGGTGAAAATTGTTCAGTGTTATCGCACCTGAGGGGCTGCGATCGCGGAGAGTAAAATATGGCAGGTGAAAATTGTTCAGTGCTATCGCACCTGAGGGGCTGCGATCGCGGAGAGTAAAATAGGGCAGGTGAAAATTGTTCTGTGCTATCGCACCTGAGGGGCTGCGATCGCGGAGAGTAAAATAGGGCAGGTGAAAATTGTTCTGTGCTATCGCACCTGAGGGGCTGCGATCGCGGAGAGTAAAATAGGGCAGGTGAAAATTGTTTAGTGCTATCGCACCTGAGGGGCTGCAATCGCGGAGAGTAAAATCGATTGTTCAGTGCTATCGCACTTAATGGTGTGCGAACACACTGAGTAAGGCCTGGGCAGTATAAAAATAACCATTCCGCGACCTAAACCCTTTTTGCATCATTTTTGTACGGACAAAGAGCTCTTGAGGCAATTTTTGAAGAGGGAAATCAGTGGTATTCGTAGAGGTAAGTATTTTGTACCTTAAAACTCATTTATGGGTGATTATAGAACATAATCTTAGTATTAAATTCATGGAAATCAGTAGAAAAATGTGGGTTTAGGGCTTGAGATTATGAGACCTTTAGGGGTCGATTTGAGGGGTCAAACGAACTCCGATTTTGGTGTTCTTTATATGTACGGACTCGTGAGATGAAGAAGAACATTTTGGTATAAAAAAATTTGAGTTTCGGGATGCGGGCTCGGGGGTCGGATTTTGACCGAATTCGAATTTTTGAGCTAAATTCGATATTTTTCAATTGGAATTTATTCCTTGAGCATAATTTGATGATAAAAATATGAAATTGGTAGATTTGGAGCATCCGGAAGTTGATTCGAAAGGCAAATCCATTGCGAAGTAATTTCAGGCTAGTTTGAGGTAAGTAATGTCTTTAAATCCTGTCCTGGGGGTATGAAACCCCAGACTATGCACCCTTTCAAGGGTTTTGAAATGCATAGGTGGAAACTTTGGAGATATATTCCTTACTTAGGCGACTATTGAGTTGCGAAACGTCTTTCTAAAGCCTATTTCCAATAGTACTATATATACTTGATATGATTTGGGATGTAAGCCATGTTTGGGGTCTAGTGCCGACTTGTTTACCCTTTGGGGGTTGTGTTTACTATATTTTCCTCACTGATATGTTATGATTTTACACTCAGTCTTTTCCTGATAAATTATTTTGACACTCGGAGTATTTTGATACTATTTATTGAAAAATGAAACACTGTTTTGGGTCGAGAACCCGTTATGTTATGGCCTAAGGGAAAATCGAGAGTGTCTGACTGAGTGAGGCTTTCAGGCCTATATTGTGAGGAGGCTTTCAGGCCTATATTGTGAGGAGGCTTTCAAGTCTTATATGAGGGAGGCTTTCAGGTCAATATTGTGAGGAGGCTTTCAGGCCTTATATGAGGGAGGCTTTCAGGCCTATATTGTGAGGAGACTTTCAGGCCTTATGTTGTTATAGCGCTTGGGCTGTAGGAGCCCCTCCTGAGTCTGTACACACCCCCAGTGAGCGCATGTACCTATTGAGTGATGATTATTGCCCGCGGGCTGTTACTGAGTGATTGTAAGAATGCCTGATAAAGAAATTGTTACGAGAAATGATTATGGCCCGAGGGGCAGTTTTATGAAGATTTTTACTGAGTTTTCGAACTATGATTTACTTCGTTTTCAAACTGGTTTTTACTGAGATATACTGATATTACACTGGTTTCAAGGGATTTCTGGAAACTGATTTTTTTGAACTCATGTATTTGATGAATACTATCTGGTGACTTGGTGTTTTACTGGCTTTTGTGAATTGGCGTATCTGTACTGTGTGTTTTATACTTCTCAGACTGTGATTTATTTTCATTACTACTGAGTTGGCGTACTCATAAAGACTCCTTGTGCCTCTGTGCACAGATTCAGGTGACGGTCTGGAGCAATAGCTGTCCTTGTTCGTAGCAGCAGCTTACGGGATTTCGAGGTAGTTGTCCAGCGTCCACAACTTCTCCATTTCCCTTCCTTATTTAGTTTTAGCATTGCATTCCTAGACTTAGTTAAAACAATTAGCAGAGTTAGTTTTATTTCGTAGATGCTCGTGACCATGTTGACTCCAGTCTTGGGAGGTTTTGTTTAGGGTTTTTTTAGACTGTTAGACTATTATTGGGGCGCTACAACTAAATGAATTATTACTTTGCTACGTTGCTATTTTATTGAACTGTGCCTTATTATAAATCGAACAAATGTGTAGTGATGTGATGGTTGGCTAGCCTAGTTCCACGATAGGCGCCATCACGGCCTATTAGGATTTGGGGTCGTGACAAGTTGGTATCAGAGCCCTAGGTTGCATAGGACTCAACGATCATGAGCAGGTTTAGTAGAGTCTTGCGGATCGGTACAGAGATGTCTGTACTTATCTTCGAGAGGCTGCAGAACCCTTAGGAAACATTCCACATTCTTGAATTCTTATCGTGCGAATCCATTTATTTATCCAAAGCGTAACTCTTTGAATTCCTTTCATGTATTCGAATGCGCACGCGAGCACTTGGTATCAGTTGTGCGTCAGCGGCTGGTGACTGCCATGACTTTCGATAGGAAAAAAGTGTTGAAAGAGATTTAGTTAAAACATTTCATAGCCCAGGGAGTCTGTTTGATAAAAAGTTTTGAAAAGAGAGTATAGTAATAAGCAACAGTCCAAACACAGCACCCAAAATGGGTTCATACACAGCCAAAGCACACAGAACCAAGACAGGTTCAGCCACTACAAACAAGGACAATGGGGGTGAGGACACATAGAACATTTAACTGCAAATACAATAACCCAGCAAAGATATAGGACTGGTTTAGACATGCTCGGAAATTGCTGACACTGGCATAGCCACAAAACCACACATGAAGGACCACATAAAGGGGTGATAGGGATTAGGGGTATACAACAAGTAAGAAAATAGTTGGGAAGTCATGATAAAAAACACACATAAGGGGATATACTAGTCTAAAGGAAAGGGGGAGATAAAATAGCATGCTAGTGATGTATTTTAATTACAAGTTTCACGAAAGAATCACAAATAGAAGCAAACCAGAAACAATAAGAACTGAAACAAATAGAGAATCACATTGTTGTTGGAGCTTTGTATGGAAACTAGGACATACCAGTGAAAAGGAGAGCAAGCAGAATGAAAGAGCAAGAGAGAGCACAATGGTTAGCCTTGTCTTGCAGCCGGCTAACAATTAGACGGTAGCAAATAGCACAAGAGAGAGAGCAGAGATTCTTTTAGTGTAAGATATAGTTTTGAACCCCAGTGTTCGTCTCCCTTGTTAATGAGAGACTAAGAGTACTTATAGTTTGAAGCTAGGTAGAATAACAAGGTAAGAATCTGTTATGACCCAAAAGGTCATCCTGTGTAAAATTAATTATGATTGTGTTCCGAGGCCTTGAAAGGCTCAATCTATCTCACCTCGATGTGCGTGCGCAGCCCGGGCGCGTATCCGGGAAGCCCTTATATGGAAACTTGATAAAGAGTTGAATTTATGATAATTAAATTGAATAAAGTTGACTTTGGTCAACATTATTGGTAAACGGACCCGGACCCGTGATTTGACGGTCTCGGAAGGTCCGTAGGAAAATATGGGACTTGGGCCTATGCCCGGAATCGAATTCCGAGGACCCAAGTCCGAGAAATAAATTTTTAAAGGAAATTATTTTCTGAAAATAATAAAGGCTTATAAAAATGAACCTCAATGTGAAACCTGTGTTACTGGGCCCGTATTATGGTTTCGGAGCCCGGAACAGGTTCAATATGTGCTATTTGAGTTATCTGTGAAACTTGGTGAGGAAGGGACTTGATTTGACGTGTTTCGGATCAAAAGGGGGAAATTGAGAGTTAATGAAGTTCTGAGAAAAATTATATAGAAATAAGGATTTCCTTAAATTTGAGATTTGGTTTGGAACGTGATTTTATGTTATCGAGGTCCAAATGTGATTCTAAGACCGGGAATAGTTCTGTTATGTCATTTATGACTTGTCTGCAAAGTTTGATGTCGTTCCGAGTCGTATAGGTCGGTCTGATGCATTTTTATAGAAATCAAGAACTTGAAGTTTCTTAAGTTATGGTTTTAGGGGTTTTGGGATGTGATTTTGAGATTTAGCATTGTTTTGGGTGTTCCGAAGGCTCGAGCGAGTCCGTATTATGATTTAGGACTTGTTGGTATATTTGGACGGGGGCTTGGGTGGGCCCAGGTGCCTTCCGGACACCCAACGGGGCTAAAAACCAGCTAGAACAACTGCTGGTGCAGCTGTTGCTGGTGTGACCGCAGGTGCGGTTTCCCAGCCGAAGGTGCGGGATCGCTCCTGCGGTCCCAGCCTCGCAGGTGCGGAGGTTCCGCAGGTGAGGTTCCTTTTCCGCAGGAGCGGAGCCGCTAGTGCGGTTTCCAGCTCCGCAGGTGCGAACCCAGCCTGCCTTGCCATTTTCCGCAGGTGCGATCTTTTTCTCGCCGGTGCGGGACCACAGGTGCGGTCCCAAGTCCGCAGGTGCGGAACCCCTGTAGGCCAGACTGTTTTAAATGCCAAAAACTCAGGATTTCCTCATTCCCTTCATACCAAAAACCCCATTAGAGACTTGTGAGCTTGGGAAGGACACACCAGGACCTAGCTACTGTTAAGGTAAGTTAATTCCTTCCTAATACTATTTTCATGCATGAATAATTAATGATATTACCAACTAAATTAATGGAAAATCAAGAATTGGGTAGTAAATTTAGGGTTCTTGAGAAATTCGCATATTGTCCGTTTAATGCTATAAGTGGAAACTTCATATTTATGATCCTTAGGCTATGGGTGAGTGATTCCTTCGAGAATTTCGGGATTCGAGTAATTATTGATGTTAATAAATCAATTATGTCTAGATATTATCGACTCGGAGTTGGATTCGAGAGGAAAGGATGTGATTGAGGCTTGACTTGCACTTTGGAGCCGAGGTAAGTGTTTGGCCTAAACTTAGCTTGAGGGAATAGATATAGAGTCTTATTTGCTATGTGTAATTCATGTCCAACGTATAGGTGAGATGACGAGTACCTATATGTTGTGGTCAAGCATGCCCGTGGGTCAAATGTGATGAATCATACCGTGTTCTTAATATTCTTTGTACTACGAGTAAGTGGTGATTTAGAAGTGATACATTGATGTCGTTTCATGACGTGGGGAGTTATTGAGTTATTTGTTTCAGTTGAGGTTTTACTGTTGAAATTATATTTCTGAGCAAGTTTGGTTATAGCTGAGTCCCTTGACGGGACGATAGAATTTTATTGAGTATTTATGTACACTTGAGATTCCTTATTGTTAGTTTGCACATTATATTGCTGATTGTTTATTATTTATCGCGAGGGGACATGCCGTGCTGATTGTTTATTATTTATCGCACGAGGGACATGCCGTGCTGATTGTTTATTATTTATCACACGAGGGGACATGTCGTGCTGATTGTTTATTATTTATCGCACGAGGGGGCATGCCGTGCGATGTGTTATTTTTTGATGCACGAGGGGACATTCCGTGCCGAGTGATTGTGAGGTGATGCACGAGGAGACATGTCATGCCTTGTGTTGTTCATTATCTGTTCTGAGGCGTTAAATTCCTGCTTTTACTGTTACATTTCAGTTGTTACCATGTTCTACTGTGCTAGTATTTGTTGCCCCTCTTACCCCCAGCATGTTTCTCCCCGTATCTGTTTATACTTGTTTATTTCCGTCGATATTTTCCTGTTATTATATAGAATTGCACGGGTGTGTATATTGTTGTCGGTCCTAGCCTCGTCACTACTTCGCCGAGGTTAGGCTCAGCACTTACTCAGTACATGGGGTCGATTGTACTGATGCTACACCTGCACTTCTTTATGTTGTGTAGACTACGCAGCCGGACCCGGTGGGCACTGACGGAGGGATCTTCCCATCAGTTCATTCAAGAGACATCGAGGTAGACCCGCAGACGTTCGTGGGCCTTGGCGTCACCTTCTACCCTTCTCTTTCAGTTTTGTCTTATTTTATAGTTTCAAAGACAGTCATATGTACTTATTTTCAGAACCATTGTATGCAGTAATCTCATAGACAGTTCGTGAGTATGTGACACCAGTTCTGGGATATGTATATGGGTTTATTTCGAAGTTGCTATATTATTTTGAATTTAGTTAACCTTCATATTGTTGACCATCGATGCCTTAGTTATCTTGTTCATTTTAGTTGTTAATGAGTTTATTTGATTCAAATGTTGGCTTGTCTAGCGAGTTCAACATTAGGCTCCATCACGGCCTGGAGGTGGGATTTTGGGTCGTGACAAGTTGGTATCAGAGCACTAGGTTGCTTAGGTCTCACAACTCACGGACAAACTTGGTAGAGACTGAGGGATCGGTACGAAGACGTATGTACTTATCCCCCAGAGGCTGCAAAGTTAGGAATAACTTCGTATCTTTCATTCTCTGTCGTGCCATTCGAATTCTAAATACTAATCGAGTCTCTATTCTACTCTCTCGCAGATGGCGAGGACGCGTGCTTCCTCATCGACCTACCAGCAGCCTGATCCTCCTATTGTAGCTCCTACGATGGGCCGAGGCCGAGGCCGTGCCAGAGGCCGAGGCAGGGGAAGGGTTCATCCTAGAGCATCAGCCCCAGTAGAGGACCCACATGTAGACTTTGCCGGTGAGGTTCCTACTCAGACTGTCCCAGTTGGACCAGCTCAGGTCCCATAGGGGTTCATTTCCACCCCAGTGCCTCAGGACGCTCTAGTCCGCTTGGTGGGACTTATGGAGAGTGTGGCTCAGGTCGGTCTCCTTCCTACTACACCAGCTGGTTCTCAGGCTAGGGGAGGGACCCGGACTCCTGTTATCCACACCCCAGAGCAGTTTGCCACTCAGTTTCAGGCTCCAGCACCTCAGACGACTGGAGTAGCTCAGTCGGGTATTGTGGCACCGCAGTAGAGGGTGCAGCTATGTCAGCAGACGCTCTATGGAGGTTGGATCGGTTCACCAAGTTATTCACTACCACATTTGCTGATGCACCATCAGAGGATCCCCAGGATTATTTGGACAGCTGCTATGAGGTTCTTCGGAACATGGGCATTGTGGAGTCCAGTGGAGTGGATTTTGCTACTTTTCGTCTTTCGGGTTCCGCTAAGACTTGGTGGAGAGACCATTGCTTGACCAGGCCAGCTGGGTCTGCACCTTTGACTTGGGCTCAGTTCTCCGAGTTATTCTTGGGGAAGTTCCTTCCAGTTACTCAGAGGGAGGATCTTCGGAGGAAGTTTGAGCGCCTCCAGCAGGGATCTATGTATGTCACTCAGTACGAGACCAGGTTCATCACTCTAGCCAGGCATGCTATTATGATACTCCCCACTGATTGGGAGAGGGTTCGGAGATTTATTGAGGGTCTGGCTCATCCTATCAGACTTCAGATGGCCAGGGAGACGGGTACTGATATCTCCTTTAAGGATGCAGCCGACGTGGCCAGACGCATTGAGATGGTTTTATCCCAGGGTGGTGGTCAGGGGTCTGACAAGATACCTCGTCATTTCGGCCGTTTTAGTGGTGCCTCGTCTGGAGGTAGATATTCCTTTGGCAGAGGTCATCCCCCTAGGCCTTATCAGTCAGCACTCCAGGCATTCTGCAGTGCATCATCAGCTTCTATCAGTGCACCACCGATTCAGAGTCTTCAGAGTAGTCATTCTGGTCGTCAGGGACAGTTCCAGAGTCAGTATTCTCAGCAGTCGAAGGCTTGCTACACTTGCGGTTGTATGGGGCATATTTCCAGGTTTTGCCCCCGAGGTTTTGGTGGTTCTCAGTATCAGGGTTCCCATTCCATGTTTCCCGCATCAGGTGCACCCTCGCCCCCTCAGCCAGCTAGGGGTGGTCGTGGTGCTAGAGGTGGAGGTCAGACTCATAGAGGTGAAGGGAAGGTCATGAGAGGTAGGGGTCAGTTCGTAGCAGGTAGACCCAGAGATGTGCAAGTTGGAGGGGCTCTGCCTCGATGCTATGCTATTCCGGCCAGGCCTGAGGCTGAGGCCTCTGACGCAGTTATCACAGATACGGTATCAGTTTTCAGTCGAGATGCTTCGGTATTATTCGATCCGGGTTCTACTTTCTCTTATGTCTCTTCATATTTTGCCCCTTATTTGAGCATGTCCCGTGATTCCCTGATTTCTCCTGTATATGTGTCTACCCCGGTGGGTGATTCTATTGTGGCAGATCGAGTCTACCGTGCTTGCTTAGTATTTATTGGTGGTATGGAGACTCAGGTTGATCTTTTGCTTCTGGATATGGTGGACTTTGATGTTATATTGGGGATGGATTGGCTATCTCCCTATCATGCTATTCTGGACTGTCATGCCAAGACAGTGACCTTAGCCTTACCAGGAGTACCTCGTTTGGAGTGGAGAGGGACTCCTAGCCATTCTTCTAGCAGAGTTATTTCTTATATGAAGGCTCGGTGTATGGTCGAGTAGGGTTGTTTGGCCTATTTGGCCTATGTTCGTGATTCTAGTGCTAAGGTTCCTTCTATGGAGTCTGTGTCTGTGGTTCGTGAGTTTCCATAGGTTTTCCCTGCTGACCTGCCGAGTATGCCACCCGACAGGGATATTGACTTTGTATCGAGGTGGCTCAGGGCACTCAGCCAATTTCTATTTCGCCGTATCGTATGGCCCCGCCAGAGTTGAAGGAATTGAAGGATCAGTTCCAGGACTTGTTGGATAAAGGCTTTATTAGGCCTAGTGTTTCTCCTTGGGGTGCTCCAGTGTTGTTCGTTAAGAAGAAAGATGGCTCAATGAGGATGTGTATTGACTACCGGCAGCTAAATAAGGTTACTATCAAGAATAAGTATCCTCTGCCGAGGATTGATGATCTATTTGACCAGCTTCAGGGTGCTACACTGTTTTCCAAGATAGACTTGAGATATGGTTACCATCAGCTGGGGATTAGGGCGTTTGATGTACCTAAGACGGTCTTTCGCACTCGTTATAGGCGTTATGAGTTCTTGGTGATGTCATTGGGGTTGACAAATGCCCTCGTTGCTTTTATGGAGTTGATGAACCGGGTGTTCAGGCCTTATTTGGACTCGTTCGTTATTGTTTTCATTGATGATATATTGATATACTCTCGCAGCCGAGAGGAGCATGAGCAACACCTTAGAGTCGTCCTCCAGACTCTGAGGGATAGTCAGTTGTATGCCAATTTCTCCAAGTGTGAGTTTTGGTTGAGTTCAGTTGCATTTCTAGGCCATGTGGTTTCATCAGATGGTATTCAGGTGGATCCCAAGAAGATTTCAGCAGTAAGAGATTGGCCTAGTCCCACTTCAGCTACAAAGATTTAGAGTTTCTTGGGCTTAGAAGGTTATTATCGCCGATTTGTGGAGGGCTTTTCATCTATCGCAGCCCCGATAACCAGGTTGACCCAGAAGTGTGCCCAGTTCAGGTGGTCGGATGAGTGTGAGGCGAGCTTTCAGAAGCTCAAGACAGCCTTGACCACGACACCGGTGTTAGTGTTGCCCACAGGTTCAGGACCGTATACCGTGTATTGTGATGCTTTACGGGTTGGACTTGGTGCAGTGTTGATGCAGGATGGCAAAGTCATAGCCTATGTTTCTCGTCAGTTGAAGGTTCACGAGAAGAATTATCCAGTTCATGACTTGGATTTAGCAGTGATTGTTCATGCCTTGAAGATTTGGAGGCATTACTTGTATGGTGTGCCATGTGAGGTGTTCACGGATCACAAGAGTTTGCAGTATCTATTCAAGCAAAAGGAGTTGAACATGAGGCAGAGGAGGTGGTTAGAGTTGCTGAGGGACTATGATATTACTATTCTTTATCATCCGCGGAAGGCCAATGTGGTGGACGATGCTTTGAGCCGGAAGTCAGCCAGTATGGGTAGTCTTGCCTATTTATCAGTCGGAGAGCGACCTCTTGCGCTGGATGTTCAGGATTTAGCCAACCGATTTGTGAGGTTGGAGGTTTTTGAGAATGGCAGTGTGTTGGCCCATACCGTGGCCCGTTCTTCATTGTATGACCGTATTCGAGCCAGGCAGTATGACGACCGTCATTTATGTGTTCTTACAGATACAGTCCGGCACGGAGGTGCCAAACAGGTTACAGTTGATGATGAGGGAGTTCTGCAGATGTAGGGCCGTATTTGTGTACCTGATGTTGATGGTATTCGTGAGTTGATACTACATGAGGCCCATAGTTCCCAGTATTCCATTCATCCGGGTGCCGCAAAGATGTACCAAGACTTACGACAACATTATTGGTGGCAGAGGATGAAGAAGGATATTGTAGCTTATGTAGCTCGGTGCTTGAACTGTCAGCAGGTTAAGTACGAGCACTAGAGACCCGATGGTTTGATGCAGCAGATTCAGCTTCCTGAGTGGAAGTGGGGGCGTATCACCATGGACTTTGTAGTTGGGCTCCCACGGACTTAGAGGATGTTTGATGCAGTTTGGGTTGTTGTGGATAGGCTGACCAAGTCAGCACATTTCATTCCGGTGTCAGTGTCGTATTCGGCAGAGAAGTTGACAAAGATTTACATGAGAGAGATTGTTATACTGCATGGTGTGCCCTTATCCACTATATCAGACAGAGGTACTCAGTTTACCTCCCATTTCTGGAGAGTATTTCAGCAAGAGTTGGGCACACAGATTGATTTGAGCACAACATTTCATCCTCAGACGGACGGACAGTCCGAGCGCACTATTTAGATTTTGGAGGATATGTTCAGGGCTTGTGTTATTGATTTTGGTGGTTCATGGGACCAGTTCTTGCCTTTAGCTGAGTTTGCCTACAACAACAGCTATCAGTCGAGCATTCAGATGGCTCCGTATGAGACGTTGTATGGTAGACGGTGTCGGTCTCTCGTCAGATGGTTTGAGACAGGAGAGGCTAGATTGTTAGGTTCCGAGTTAATCCAAGATGCCTTGGACAAGGTGAAGATTATTCAAGATAGACTTCGTACAGCTCAGTCCAGGCAAAAGATTTATGCGGATCATAGAGTTCGAGAGTTGGCCTTTATGGTAGGAGACAGGGTATTTCTTCGAGTGTCGCCTATGAAGGGCGTGATGAGGTTCGGGAAGAAGGGCAAGTTGAGCCCTAGGTACATTGGTCCATTTGAGATTTTGGATAAGGTAGGAGAGGTGGCCTACAGACTTGCCTTGCCACCGAGTTTATCAGCCGTGCACCCGGTGTTTCATGTGTCTATGCTCCGGAGGTATATTGCGGATCCATCCCATGTACTTGATTTCAGCGGTGTCCAATTGGACAAGGATTTATCGTATGAGGAGGAGCCAGTAGCCATATTAGCTCGGCAGGTTCGTCAGTTGAAATCGAAGAGTTATCCTTCGGTTCATGTTCAGTGGAGAGGTCAGCCTATTGAGGAAGCGACCTGGGAGTCCGAGTCCGATATGCGGAGCCGATATCCCCACCTTTTCCCCGATTCAGATACCTTTCTATGTCCGTTCGAGGACGAACGTTTGTTTTAGAGGTGGAGATTGTGATGACCCAAAAGGTCATCCTGTGTAAAATTAATTATGACTGTGTTTCGAGGCCTTGAAAGCCTCCGTCTATCTCACCTCGATGTGCGTGCGCAACCCGGGCGCGTAGCCGGGAAGCCCTTATGTGGAAACTTGATAAAGAGTTGAATTTATGATAATTAAATTGAATAAAGTTGATTTTGGTCAACATTTTTGGTAAACGGACCCGGACCTGTGATTTGACGGTCCGGATGGTCCATAGGAAAATATGGGACTTGGGCGTATGCCCGGAATCGAATTCCGAGGACCCAAGTCCGAGAAATGAATTTTTAAAGGAAATTATTTTTTGAAAATAATAAAGGCTTATGAAAATGAACCTCAATGTGAAACCTGTGCTACTGGGCCCGTATTATGGTTCCGGAGCCCAGAACAGGTTCAATATGTGTTATTTGAGTTATCTGTGAAACTTGGTGAGGAACAGACTTGATTTAACGTGTTTCGGATCAAAAAAGGAAAATTGAAAGTTAATGAAGTTTTGAAAAAAATTATATAGAAATAAGGATTTCCTTAAATTTGAGATTTGGTTTGGAACGTGATTTTATGTTATCGAGGTCCGAATGTGATTCCGAGACCGGGAATATTTCCGTTATGTCATTTATGACTTGTCTGCAAAGTTTGATATCGTTCCGAGTCGTATAGGTCGGTCTGGCGCATTTTTATAGAAATCAAGAACTTGAAGTTTCTTAAGTTATGGTTTTAGGGGTTTTGGGATGTGATTTTGAGATTTAGCGTTGTTTTGGGTGTTCCGAAGGCTCGAGCGAGTCCATATTATGATTTAGGACTTGTTGGTATATTTGGACGGGGGCTCGGGTGGGCCCAGGTGCCTTCCGGAAACCCAACGGGGCTAAAAACCAGCTAGAACAACTGTTGGTGCAGCTGTTGCTGGTGTGACCGCAGGTGCGGTTGCCCAGCCGCAGGTGCGGGACCACTCCTGCGGACCCAGCCTCGCATGTGCGGAGGTTCCGCAGGTGCAGTTTCTTTTCAGCAAGAGCGGAGCCGCGGGTGCGGTCTCCAGCTCCGCAGGTGCGACCCCAGCCTGCCTTGCCATTTTCCGCAGGTGCGATCTTTTTCTCGCAGGTGCGGTCCCAAGTCGGCAAGTGCGGAACCCCTGTAGGCCAGACTGTTTTAAATGCCAAAAACTCGGGATTTCCTCATTCCCTTCATACCAAAAACCCCATTAGAGACTTGTGAGCTTGGGAAGGACACACCACGACGTAGCTACTCTTAAGGTAAGTTTTCCTAATACTAGTTTCATGCATGAATAATTAATGAGATTACCTACTAAATTAATGGAAAATCAAGAATTGGGTAGTAAATTTAAGGTTCTTGAGAAATTCGCGTATTGTCCATTTAATGCTATGAATTCAAGTGGAAACTTCATATTTATGATCCTTAGGCTATGGGTGAGTGATTCCTTCGAGAATTTCGGGATTCGAGCGCGCGGGCCCGAGGTCGAATTTTTGTATTTTTGGAAGAATAATAGAAAATGTATAATTAGGCTTTGGAATTGGTTTATTGAGTAATTATTGATGTTAATAAATCAATTATGTCTAGATATTATCGACTCGGAGTTGGATTCGAGAGGAAAGGCTGTGATTGAGCCTTGACTTACACTTTGGAGCCGAGGTAAGTGTTTGGCCTAACCTTAGCTTGAGGGAATAGGTATAGAGTCTTATTTGCTATGTGTAATTCATGTCCAACGTATAGGTGAGGTGACAAGTACCTATATGTTGTGGTCAAGCATGCTCGTGGGTCAAATGTGATGAATCATACCGTGTTCTTAATATTCTCTACACTACGAGTAAGTGGTGATTTAGAAGTGATACATTGATGTCGTTTCATGACGTGGGGAGTTATTGAGTTATTTGTTTCAGTTGAGGTTTTACTGTTGAAATTATATTTCTGAGCAAGTTTGGTTATAGCTGAGTCCCTTGCCGGGACCACAGACTTTTATTGAGTATTTATGTACACTTGAGATTCCTTATTGTTAGTTTGCACATTATATTGTTGATTGTTTATTATTTATCGCACGAGGGGACATGCCGTGCTGATTGTTTATTATTTATCGCACAAGGGGACATGTTGTGCTGATTGTTTATTATTTATCGCACGAGGGGACATGTCGTGCTGATTGTTTATTATTTATCGCGCGAGGGGACATGTCATGCTGATTGTTTATTATTTATCGCACGAGGGGGCATGCCGTGCCGATGTGTTATTGTTTGATGCACGAGGGACATTCTGTGCTGAGTGATTGTGAGGTGATGCACGAGGGGACATGCCGTTCCTTGTGTTGTTCATTATCTGTTCTAAGGCGTTAAATTCCAGCTTTTACTGTTACATTTCAGTTGTTACCCTGTTCTACTGTGCTAGTATTTGTTGCCCCTCTTACCCCCAGCATGTTTCTCCCCGTATTTGTTTATACTTGTTTATTTCCGTCGATATTTTCCTGTTATTATATAGAATTTCACAGGTGTGTATATTGTTTTCGTTCCTAGCCTCGTCACTACTTCGCCGAGGTTAGGCTCAGCACTTACTCAGTACATGGGGTCGGTTGTACTGATGCTACACCTGCACTTCTTTATGTTGTGCAGACTACGCAGCCGGACCCGGTGGGCACTGACAGAGGGAGCTTCCCATCAGTTCATTCAGGAGACATCGAGGTAGACCCGCAGACGTTCGTGGGCCTTGGCGTCACCTTCTACCCTTCTCTTTCAGTTCTGTCTTATTTTATAGTTTCAAAGACAATCATATGTACTTATTTTTAGACCATTGTATTCAGTAATCTCATAGACAGTTCGTGAGTATGTTACACCAGTTCTGGGATATGTATATGGGTTTATTTCAAAGTTGCTATATTATTTTGAATTTAGTTAACCTTCATATTGTTGACCATCGATGCCTTAGTTATCTTGTTCATTTTAGTTGTTAATGAGTTTATTTGGTTCAAACGTTGGCTTGTCTAGCTGGTTCAACGTTAGGCGCCATCACGGCCTGGAGGTGGGATTTTGGGTCGTGACAGAATATAAGTCATGCAGTAACTATAGAAGTAAGTATCAATCAACATCAATTTAGTACAAAAACTTCCTGTAATTAAGGAGGCATACTCCACGGTAATAAGCAGTGACAAATAAGGGGAAAATAATCATGTAAAGACTGATTGCAACACAATAAGTAAGTAGTATGAGTATGGTATAGGTATGTCACATGTAAGTAAGGCCAAGTTCAGAATTCTATTTAAGGAAAATATATATATGAATTAGTTTGACAGCAGAATCAGTCATAGGAATAAGGCAAGAGATAACTCAAATACAGGAAATCAGTATTAATCAAGGGAAAATATCCCAATGAACAAGCGGACAAGATGCAGGCAGGAAATTAGCATATCAATTAACAACATAATTGTCCATAGAATAAGGTCAGAGGATCTTCCACAAGGTTAAATCAATAGAGAATATCATGCAACATCAATGAAGAATCGGTCACAAGGTTTCAAGGACTCACAAATAGAAAGTAGTACTGATTTAGGGTGACTCTATGAATGATATCCACAAATCAGAACTCCAAGAGGTCGAGTAGGTTAAGAACATATAAAATTGGGGCTTCAGTAGAACATAATTTAAATTAATTGAATAAACCTGATATAAGAAGAATGAGTGAAGAATCAACAATGTTGATGAACAAACATAGTAGAATCATAGAAAAATCGAGACCTAGCATAAATCTCTGGGAATAAGCACAAAACAGGTAGGAATAATCGAAATCAGAAACCCTAGCAAGAAAACATAGTGTAAAAATCACATAATCATAGAATATTCATGAGAAACGAACACATATGCAAACTAATCGAACAAATATTCAAAATCATAGATGAAAAACCAAGAAAACTTAGGGCTTTAGCAAAAGATAAATCAGAGAAAAGGGGAAAAGCTCAAATAAACGCTTAAACATGGTAAAATCATAAGGTAATACTAGAAATCAGAGGGAAACCCGTTTTGAAAAGGGGTTTAAGAACCCTAGTTTTGAAGATGAAGATTCGTTCTAAGAAAAATCGGAAAACCTTTAAGAAATATAACGTAGTAACTTAGGATACCCCAGATCTATCATAGATCTAAAGAATCGGACGAGTTTTAAGCATTTAGGGTTTCAAAGAGAACTCAGAGAGATAAGAAGAACCTCGAACGTCGCTGGTTTAAGCCCCAAAGGTCATAGACCTTGCTTGAACAACCGGAAGTGACCGAAGATGGCCGGAGGATGGTGAGCACAGGACCAGGAGGTAGGAGGATCAACCCAGGTCTCTTGAAGACCTTAGAGATGGCAAACACCGGCGTGAGGGAACCACAGGAGGCAGGAGGATGGTGAGAGCTTCATGGTCTCCGGCGAAGAGACGGCCGGAGAAGGCAAAGAGGTTCATCGGAGAGGCAGGAAATGTCTAGAAGATACTAGAGAGAGACCAAAGTAGAGATATGTGAGGTCGGTGAGAATGAGAGGGGGTCAGGGGGTTAGTTTGGTTTAATTATGGTAATAACGATCTGGGCCGTTGATCTAATTTGATCAACGGCTCAGATTGATCCGAGGTTAGGCCGGGTAGAGACAGGTATGTGCTGGGTAGGAGAATTGGATTAGAAGGTTGGGTATTGGGTTGAAATTAAAAGAGATTAAAAGTGGCTAGATTTTAAATACCCATAAAAATAAAATAAAATAGTTAAGAAAATAGCTAATAATTATATAAAAATAAGATTAATGCTAAGTAAGTTAAATTTAAGGTAATTGGATAATATAAAATATAAAACGACTAATTTTGGAATTAAAATAGCATAGGTGCACAATTAGGCCATAGTCGCAAAATTAGTGTAATTATAGCTAAATAATGCCTAATCAGTAATTTGTAAAATAATTAAATACTAATAGGATCAAAAATGATATATTCAGTTGGAAGCGTTTTAAAATTATTTATAATACAACTTATGAATAATTATTGAATATAAAGTACTAAAGAAATAGGAAAATAAATTGATAAAAATATGAAAAATTATGGGAAAATGCCATTCGTTATGAAAAGTGATTTTGAATGTAATATGCAAGTTTGAAAATAATTTTGAGAAAAAATTGGGTATCAACAATTGCCCCTCTTTACCCATGAAGGATGACAGAGTTGTCGGATAAAGATATGACGGCCAATTTTGACCTAGTAGAAATGGTTCGACAGATTGGGGTCGCACCCTAGTTTCTGAGCTGCCTACATATCCCTGGTTTTACAGGAATCAGGCCGTATGTAGTTCAGGAGTAATCGGCGAAGTATACTGGTGAAGCTTACAAGGACGGACGCAAAGTGCAAGGTTGGGTGAACAAACGGCTTACGGGGTAGTTGGGAGAACTGGAGCGGGACCGCTCTTGCCAAAATGGTTGTTTCTTGCCGGATTACCTGCAAATGAACAATACAAGCATATTTCGTGCGTAATTTAAAAATGATGCAAATTCCCGTTGGACTATGAATGATGTCTTTGGACGGTTAAGGATGACGTCCTTAGACCATGATGTCCTGGGCCATGAATTGCTTGATGCAGGATTCGCAAGCCATGAAATGATGTTCTCGGGCCATGAAGATGGTGCCTCCGAACCATGATGCCTTTGAATAATGATATGCAACTGATAAAAGAAATCCTCAGGCCATGACATGGTGTTCTCGGGCCATGAAGATGGTGCCTCCGAACGATGACGTCTATGGATAAGCTGGCAATATTTCAGCCTATGAAGATGCAATGGTATGATTCTAACAAGACAGAACTTAGTCTTGCGAATTAAAGGGGCAGAGCTTAGCCCGAAAGGAAGCGAAGTAAATAATGATAGAGACAGGGGTTGCTTTTTAAAAGTAAATGGGAGGCGGCGTTTAGCCTCGGGAGGAAGAATGGTAGCCTTATGCAAATGCAGATGGAGGTAGGGCTTGACCTCGGAAGGCAGAAAGGTAGCCTTATGCAAGATGTAAATGCATATGGAGACATCGTTTAGTCTCGGAAGGCAGAATGATAGCCTTATGCAATGCAATGTAGATGGAGACAACGTTTAGTCTCGGAAGGCAGGATGGTAGCCTTATGCAAGATGTAAATGCAGATGGAGACAACGTTTAGTCTCGGAAGGTAGAATAGTAGCCTTATGCAAGTTGGAAGGCAGAATAGTAGCGTTATGCAATGCAGATGGAGACAACGTTTAGTCTCGGAAGGCAGGATGGTAGCCTTATGCAGGATGTAAATGCAGATGGAGATAGCGTTTAGTCTCGGAAGGCAGGATGGTAGCCTTATGCAAGTTGGAAGGCAGAATAGTAGCCTTATGCAATGCAGATGGAGACATCTTTTAGTCTCGGAAGGCAAGATGGTAGCCTTATGCAGGATGTAAATGCAGATGGAGATAGCGTTTAGTCTCGGAAGGCAGGATGGTAGCCTTATGCAAGTTGGAAGGCAGAATAGTAGCCTTATGCAATGCAGATGGAGACATCATTTAGTCTCGGAAGGCAGAAAGGTAGCCTTATGTAAGAAATAAAATGACAGTAGGAGTTCTTAGCTGATGATACATTGTGGCACTATGATTGTTGTGAGTATTATGATAACAAAGCATCGTTTGTGCTGATAATAAATGTCGATATACGCGATGATTTTGAGAAACGTGTCTTTGAGCAATATATGTCCTTCGGGCGGATAGTATGTTTGTGGGGTCTTTGCCATCTTTGTGCCTGCATCCAAAGAAAAATCGTGAGTTCTGTAAGGGGAAGGGTTAGCTCGCATTCCCGCTGACTTTACTTGACTCGCCCTCTTGATGATGATACTGTCTGTATCATTGGAGCAGCGTTTTCTAAACAAGCTGTTTCAAAAATAAATATGCATGATTTTGTAAAAGTATAATTTAAGCATATAATCTAAATAGTTTTAGGTGAACCGATGACCGTGACGCGGTTCGAGACATTGCAACCTCTCCTACTACGGAATTTTGAGGGTCCTCCTCAAAATTCTGCCCCAGTTTGATGGGTGAATACTTCTGATTGTTGCCTGTGCGGCGATCGACTGAACTTGATTCAAAATTTTGAGGGTCCTCCTAAAAATTCTGCCCCTGTTTCCAATTGTGGGAGAAATGAGATTTTTATTGAATTGTGACCGAACCCATAGGGCTGCCTACGTATCCCCTCTTAAACGGGAATCAGGTCAGGCGTAGTTCAATTTATATTTGACAAAAGCATAAAGAATTACACATAGTAGCGTTTGACTGCATCTGAATTGATTGGTTTTGGCCAAACTTCTCCGTCCATTTCTGCAAGTATAAGTGCTCCTCCTATCAGTATTTTGTGAACCATGTACGGGCCCTTCTAGTTGGGAGAGAACTTTCCTTTGGCCTCGTCTTGATGTGGAAATATTTTCTTTAACACCAGCTGCCCTGGCGTGAATCGTCTCGGCTTGACTTTCTTGTTGAAGGCTCTGGACATTCTGTTCTGGTAGAGTTGACCATGACAAACTGCGTTCATTCTATTTCCGTCTATGAGGGACAGTTGCTCATAACGGTTCCTTACCCATTCTGCGTCGTTGAGCTCAGCTTCTTATATGATTCTCAGAGATGGAATCTCAACTTCGGCAGGAATAACAACCTTTGTACCGTAGACCAGCATATAGGGAGTTGCCTCGCTTGATGTGTGCACAGTGGTACGGTATCCCAGTAAGGCGAATGATAACTTCTCATGCCATTGTTTGTGCCTTTCTATCATCTTCCTTAGTATCTTCTTGATATTTTTGTTAGCGGCCTCAACAACTCCATTCATCTGAGGTTTGTAGGCTATGGAATTCTTGTGTTTGATCTTGAAGGTCTCGCACATCGCTTTCATCAAGTCACTATTGAGATTAGAACCATTATCGGCGATGATTGATTCCGAAACTCCGAACCGACAAACAACGCGGTCGCAGACAAAATCGACCACGACTTTCTTAGTAACTGCTTTGTATGAGGATGCTTCGACCCATTTAGTAAAGTAATCGATGGAGAACAGAATGAACCGGTGTCCGTTGGAGGCGGCAGGCTCGATCGGTCCAATAACATCCATGCCCCAGGCGGTGAACGGCCACGGTGAACTTGTTGCATTAAGCTCACTTGGAGGTACCTTTATCATATCTCCATGTATCTGGCAGCGGTGGAATTTCCGAACATACTGGATGCAGTCCGTTTCCATAGTCATCCAAAAGTAACCAGCTCGGAGTATCTTTTTCGCCAGAACAAAACCGTTCATGTGTGGGTCGCAGGTCCCAGCATGAATTTTTTCCAGTAGTTTTTATGCTTATTTTGTGTCGACGCACCTTAACAACCCCAAATAAGGAGTCCTCCTATACAGGATTCCTCCGCTGTGAAAGAAATTGTTAGACAATCTCCGAAGCGTGCGTTTTTGAGTGGCATTTGCAAACTCTGGGTATTCTCCTTTTGCCAAGCATTCCTTGATATCATGGAACCAAGAATTTCCGTCTACTTCTTCTTCGACATGGGCACAGTAAGATGGCTGATTATGGATATTTATGGGAATGGGGTCAATGAAGTTTTGTCCGGATGCTGGATCATTGAGGACAAAGTAGCCAAAGCATCGGCGAACTCATTCTGGATTCTGGGGACATGCCAGAATTCTATCTTTGTGAACCTCTTTCTCAACTCCTGTACGCGATGCAAATATGGAAATATCTTGGAATTTTGGTCGCCCATTCTCCTTGTACCTGATGTACCAATAAGTCTGAGTCACCAATTAGTAACAGCTCCTAGACGTTCATGTCAATAGCCATGTTGAGCCCCAAGATGCAGGCCTCATATTCAACCATGTTGTTGGTACAGGGAAATCTGAGTTTGGCGGATACTGGATAGTGCTGACCAGTTTCTGATACTAGGACTGCTCCAATGCCAACTCCTTTGAAGTTTTCTGCTCCATCAAAGAACATCCTCCAACCGTCGTAGGATTCTGCAATGTCTTCTTCTACGAATGATACCTCTTCATCGGGAAAATACATTTTCAGGGGTTTGTATTCTCCGTCCACAGGATTTTCAGCAAGATGGTCCGCCAGTGCATGTCCCTTGACTGCCTTCTGAGTCACGTAGATAATGTCGAAATCACTCAGCAGGATTTTCTATTTGGCTAGCTTGCCATTAGGCATGGGCTTCTGAAAGATGTACCTTTAATGGATCCATCCTTGATATGAGATATGTTGTGTAGGAACAGAAGTAGTGCCTCAGCTTCTGGGCGACCCAAGTCAAAGCGCAGTAGGTGCGTTCCAATAAAGAATATCGAGCCTCGTACGGAGTAAACTTCTTGCTGAGATAGTAAATGGCGGGCTATTTTCTCCCTGTTTCATCATGTTGCCCAAGAACACAACTGAAAGCTCCATCCAGTACGGCAAGGTAGAGTAGCAGGGGTCTACCTGGCTCAGGAGGTACCAAGACCGGCGGTGTTGACAAATACTATTTGATTCTGTCGAAAGCTTTTTGACAATCTTCGGTCTACTTAGTTGCGGCGTCCTTCTTCAGCATCTTGAAGATCGGCTCACAGATGACTGTAGATTGTGCTATGAATCATCTGATGTAGTTAAGCCTCCCCAAGAAGCTCATAACATCTTTCTTGTTCCTTGGCGGCGGTAACTCCTGAATGGCCTTGACCTTTGATGGATCCAATTCTATTCCTCGGCGGCTTACTAATGAATCCCAGCAACTTCCCAGCAGGAACCCTGAATGCACACTTCGCGGGGTTCGGCTTCAGATTGTATTTTCGCAACCTGTTGAAGAACTTCCTCAAATCCTCCATATGGTCAGCATCTGTCTTTGATTTGATAATTCGTCATCCATATACACTTCGATATCCTTATGAATCATGTCGTGGAATATGGTGGTCATAGCCCTCATGTAGGTGGCCCCTGCATTCTTTAGGTCGAACGACATCATCTTGTAACAGTACACTCCCCATGGTTTAATGAACGCCGTTTTCTCAGCATTTTCCTCATCCATTCAAATCTGATGATAACCTTCGAAGCAATCCACGAAGGACTGTAATTCATGCTTGGCGCAGTTGTCAATTAGAATGTGTAAATTCGGCAAGGGGAAGTCATCTTTCGGACTGGCCCGGTTGAGATCCCGGTAGTCGACACAGACTCTGACCTTCCCGTCCTTCTTCGGCACAGGCACAATGTTGGCTAACCATGTTGGGTACTCAACCACCCTGAGAACTTTGGTGTTGATCTGCTTAGTAACTTCTTCTTTGATTTTCAAACTCATGTCGGGTTTGAACTTTTTGAGCTTTTGTTTCACCGGTGGACACGTTGGATTGGTTGGCAATTTGTGAGACACAATAGACATTCTTAGACCAGTCATGTCATCATACGACCGGGCGAATATGTCTTCATACTCCTTTAGAAACTCTGTGTATTTTTTCTTTTCTGATGGTGATAAATGAATGCTGATGCGAGTCTCCTTGACGTTCTCTGAATCTCCCAGATTGATAACCTCAGTCTCGTCCAGGTTGGACTTAGGTCTGTTTTCAAAGTTTTTGACCTCTTTAACAATCTCATCGGGTATATCGTCTTCATCTTAATCAATGTTCGTTTGCTGCGTTGTCTCATTGCATGTCACAGTCATCGGTTCATCAAGACAAGTAATAGTAATGTTGTATAGATAAAGTAATGAGAGAAAAGCAGTAGCAATAAATAAGATAAATTATAAAATGCTTTGATAAATTGAATAACTGTTTTGAACATTGAGGATCTTATTGCAGGAATTGAAAAATGCGGAAAGAAAAAAAATCATTTTGGTAAAACAGTAAGTAATGCTTGTTTTAGCCTTGCTACCCCGAGGCTCGTCGGGCTTTGGTTGTCCTGATAGACCAGTTCCTGAGATATGCTCCTTTACTCACAGCATGTATGGAAGGGCCTTCCTCCCCCTCCTCCTCGAGGATAACACAACAATCCATATCATCGTCCTCTAGGAACAAACTCCTCATTACTGGAAGTGCTTCTTCTTCGTCTGATCCATAAATAATGTCGGCTTGTTGGAAAGTCTGCTCCAACGGCGGTATTGGCTGCTCTAGTGGGTAGTAAGGATCGCGTCAAGGTGGCGACCAGTTCCTGAATTCTTCCCAGGTGTACTCGTACCCTAGACCGAAAGTAGTACCATATTTCTTGAGCTTTATAGGCTTCGTGATCCCTTGGAGGTTCTTACCGAGCCCTTTGCCTGGCTCGTATCCTCTCCAGTTCAGGATGCTCTCAATCTTGCTATCCCACCATTTGTCCTTGTCGATAGCATTGACCCGTTCGATGTGGTGGTAAGTTCCCCCGCCTATCTTCCTTTTTTCGTCAATCACTGGAATAGTCTGACGACTATAAATGAGGTTGCTACCGTCGCCATGAATAATCACCTCTTGGTGATTCCACTCGAATTTCACCGCCAGATGTAGTGTCGATGCCACGGCCCCAGCAACATGGATCCAGGGTCGCCCTAACAGCAGATTGTAAGATGCCGGTACGTCTATCACTTGGAAGTCCACTTCGAACCAAGTTGGCCCCATCTGTAGACATAGACTAATCTCCCCAATAGTAGACCTTTGAGAACCGTCGAAGGCTTTCACGTTGAACGCTCCATCCCTTATCTCATGTAGCCCTTTACCCAATTTCTTGAGTGTTATCAACGGACAGATGTTAAGACTGGAACCTCCGTCAATCAAGATCCTCATGATGAAATGATCTCCGCATTGCACAGTGATATGCAGTGCTTTGTTGTGCCCCAATCCTTCAGGTGGTAACTCGTCCTCATGGAAGGTGATCTTGTGACTCTCCAACACCTGGCCCGCCATATTGGCCATTTCCCCGCTAGTGATGTTGTTTGGTACATACGCTTCACTCAACACCTTCAATAGAGCACTTCGGTGCGTCTCAGAATTCTGCAGCAAAGAGAGGATGGATATTTGTGTTGGCGTCTTGTTCAGCTAATCGATGACCGAATACTCCCTAGCCTGTACTTTTCTCCAAAGGTCATCTGGACCTGTTTCAATAACGGGTGGCCGGTTGGCAGCCTACTTGCTCGATTCTGCCAGATGTTCAGGAGTATAGACTCTACCAGTTCTTGTCATACCCTGTGCTGCGACAGCTTCCTCAGTTTTGACCTTGCCTTTCCTTCTTGCCTCGGTCGTATAGTCCCAAGGGATAGAAGTGGTATAGAAGGGTGGCGTGGTCGACATCGCCACTGGAATTGGTGTGGCTATCCTTACTTCGAATGGAACATGCGCCTTGGGTGGAAAAATTGCAACCTCAAATGGTGCGGGTGCATTTGCCGGAGACACAAACTCAACTTCAATTGGTACTGGTGTCTTTGCAGGTGGCGCTGCTTCAAACTCAAGTGGTATAGACATATTTACCTCAGCATCCCCAGATGGTTGAATCTGGACTATGATCGGGTTGAGAGTGACTGTTGATTTCTTTGGATAATCGCCTTCTGCGATCAACCCGATTGATCCCTCTGGGTCCCAATCATCTTCTATTTCAATCGTGTGGATACCTCCACCCTTATGGTCTGGTAAAGGATTGTTGCGGACGTTTGGAGCGGGGTTTTTTGCCACAATAATCTTGTTGTCAATGAGAGCTTGTATCTTGTCCTTCAGAGAGCGGCATTCTTCGATGGTGTGTCCTTTCATGCCAGAATGGTATGCACAAGATTTGTTTGGGTTAACCCATTGATAAGGGTTTTCAAGGGTGGCAGCCGGGATAGGCGTGACGTAACCAGCAGCCTTGAGTTTCTCATACAGCTGGTCAATGGGTTCGGCTATGGCGGTGTATTGCTTTGGAGGGTGGCGATCAAAATTGGGACGAGGCCTAGGGAAGTTTTGGCGTGCAGGGGGTGATTGGTAATGGGATGGCTGGGAATTATAAGTGTGGTAGACAGGAGCGGGTTGTGAATATCTGGGCGAAGTAAGTTGATAAGTGGGTGGTGGAGATTGGTATGAAGGCAGTGGAGCTTGGTAAGAAGGTGAGGGTGCTTGGTAATTCGGGGTTGATTGGTATGTGAGTGGAGATGTTGGATAAATTTGGTATTTGAGTGGGGATTTGGCTCTCTGTGCAACCATTACAACTCCCACGTCCCTTTTCTTAGACACACCACCGGACTGTAAAGCCTTATTTGTAGCTTGCAAGGCTTCAAAATTTGTGACCATACCGCTCTTAATACCTTCTTCAATCCGCTCCCCTAGTTTGATAATGTTAGAGAATTTGTAGCCTTCAACCATTATCAATCGTTCATAATATTGCGGGTCATGAGCCCGGACAAAGAATTTGTTCATCTGCTCTTCCTCTAGAGCAGGTCTGACTTTAGCAGCTTCAGATCTCCAACAAGTAGCATACTCGCGAAAGGTTTCTGTGGGTTTCTTCTTCAAGTTTTGGATGTAGAACACATCTGGTGCGTTCTCTGTATTGAATATAAACCTGTCCATGAAGTCTGTTGCCATACCTACCCAGTTTGACCATTTCTTGGGGTCTTGGCTGATGTACCAAGACAGTACATCTCCCTTCAAACTCCTCATGAACAGCTTCATGCAGATTCTTTCATCCTTTTCATACGTCGACCAACTTTTCACAATAGGTCCTCAGATGGACCCTCGGATCACCAGTACCGTCAAACATTTCGAACTTCGGAGGTTTGTACCCCTCGGGCAGTTTGACATCAGGTTGTATACAAAGGTCTTCGTAATTCAACCATTCGATTCCCTTGGTTCCTTCAACACCTTGAACTCGACTAGTAAGTTTCCTAAGCTCCTCGTCCAAGTTCTTGATGAGTAAGTCTTTTCCATCGGACTCGGATGCCTGTGATATAGGCGGAGTGGATTGGGTCATGGTTTCCACATAGATGGGATTGTTGTGGAAATGGTCCTTTGTGTAATTCTGAGGTTCCGGGACAAGTGATGGAGTGTTGTTTGAGGTGTGGCAAGTCTTGCATTGTCTTGGGAGAGTTTGGTTCTTTGGTGGAGTGGCATGATGATGAGGTGCGGGGTGGTTTTGTTGCCTTGGGATATTCTGTGGAGGTGTAGGGTTTTGAGCATTTGGAAAGTGGACGCCTGGGACATTGAGGGAAAATGACAGGTTGGCCAGATTCCTGACCTGGTCGAGTTCTTCTTGAAATTTCAGCAATTTCTGTTCAAGTGGTGACATGTTCTCATGCAGGACCTGAATACCCCGGCCATCAGTGGCCTCTACTTGTTCAATCGTATTTTCCTTCCTGATACCGCTAGATTCTGCCATCTTACTCTTGCCTTTATTTCTGCCTTTCAGAGGACTAGGAGGAGGAGTAGGTGGAGGGCCCTTGGATCTTGCGTGATAGGCGGATGGTGCCAGAATGCACGAACTAACCTTTGGGGAGGGGAATAATAAATAATAAAAAAAAAAGAAACAAAAACAAAAGGTAACCAAGTCAGTGAGGATTATAAAAAAATATTACAGTATTTAAACACATAGTGCGGGAATGTAAAGCGGGTCCTAATTTTGGGAACCTCTTTGTGCCCGAGGTAGGCCTAGCGACAAATTGATTTGGAGGACTTAAAGTGCTAAATGCTTCATTTTATTAATAAGAAAAATAGACAAATCCCAAAATAACTCCAAATAAGCGGAAGATAAAAATCACTAATGGCCATTGGCCTTATTACATCAACAGAGAAGATAAAAGGAAAAACCCCTATCTACTTGGTCCCGGAAGGACCTTCCCCAGATTCGGCATTCCTGCTTCCCTCGATCAGCTTTCCCAACTCGCGAAGTCCCAGTAGTAGGTAGGTTCTGGCTAGATATCCCCCTTTAGCTCCCTCAGCCATTTGGCAAGTCTCGATCCTTTTGATGAATTTCTCCTCCAGCTCAACTATACCTCGTTCAAGGCGTCCCATTCTATTGTTGGTGCTGACGGCCATGTCCTTCCACTCCTCGATCAGCTTCTTGTTGGACTCATGTATCTTGTGATGATCATCCTCACATTCGCGGATTCTTTTGCGCAACTAGTTGAACTTAACTCGTGCTTCAGCCCTTTCATCTATAACCCTGTGACCTCGATCGAACCCCGGCTCGCTTTGACCACCCAGATCTTCTTCTAACCAACCAATATAGAAAGGAGTACAACCGACGTGGTACCTTTCTGGCTCGATGGTGTCTTTCTCGAGCATAATCTTGCAGTGCCATAGGTGTTGAGCTTGGCACTTGTGAGGACTGTCATCATTTTGAAAGTCTACTCGAAGATGGCTCATTTTCTCGACCCTAAGTATGGCTTGCTTCCTACCTACTTGCCTCATAACTCAGAGAGGGACGTAAGGGTATGTCCCCTTTAGACCAATTAGTATCAGAAATGAAGCATCTCGGGATCGAATGATGAACTCGTCTGTCGGGAACCACTCGAACATCCATTGAATCTGTTCCTCAGTCAGGTTACCAAAAAGTTCCACCCATCCCTCGGCGTTCTCAGGTTGAGCGAACATGTCGGGAATATAATTCATTCGCTTTGGGTGATGGAAAGCGATGTGGTCATCCCAAATTCTTCAATGAATGTCTTGTCGGTATTCGCCTCTTTGAAGATGTTCCATGAGCCAGAGTTGGAGTAATAAATTGCAACCTTCGAAATGCTTTGCTCCTTTTTGACACATTTCCAAGGCCCGGCATATGTCTGCAATGATCATGGGCACGATGTTGAAGTCTTGCCCATCAATCCCTTCCATTAATGTCTTAGTTACCATGGCCAGTCTGGTATGGATTCTCTCCTTCTTAATTAGGAACACGATTAAACCCAAAAAGCAAATCATGAAAACGAACACTCGGCGATGAATGTGTTCCAGGGAGGTGATAGCAAACTCATCCTGGTACGTGCGGTATGATTTGCTGTGACCGTACCTTTCATACAAATAGTAGAAAGGAATGTATGAATCCCTCAGACATACCAATTCTGTATTCTTCTTCAGACCCATCATCTTGAGGAAACCTCTGCCTGTGCGGTTCTCAGGCATTAGCAACCCCGGAGTTTCCCACACTAAGTTAGCCAGTCCTCCTATTTCCTCCAGTAAAGGCGTCATTTCAATGTACCCAAAGCGGAACACGGACCTTTCGCAATCCCAAAACAAAGTGGTAGCCTCTATCATCATTTGTTAGGGTGGATTTCTAGGAGATATGGCAGGTTGCCCAGGTGTTTTCTGACGATAGCTTTGTCACTAGAATGTAGGTCCTCCCACCAACTCAGCAGTCTTGGGTGGATATTGGAGACCATGTCGAATATGGGGACTTCGTGCCTCATTTTCTGCAAAGCAAATAAGGTTAGGCCCTTACCCCCACGGGACTCGACTATTTAACATCAATAATTAGCAGGAAGCATTTAGTTCTCCAAATAAATGCATAGAACGTGATGATGTCCGTTTGGGTTTAGGGAAACCCGGTGGACTTTGGACAAGGCTATCTTAAAGGCTATTGTGCGGACAACACGCTAGCCTGACTAGGTTTGACCATGATGCATGCAACAGTATAACGGAGTAAGGTTTCTATAGGGTTTTAGACTGGTACCCTTGAGCGGACAACTTAAGGGGGAAGGCACGGAACTGTCGACTGCACCGCTGATTTTACCGCAAATACGCCTTTCCGAATTTAAGGGGGGTAATAATATAGGAAGAGCGCAACCACTCATCAAGCGTTGCTATAGTATTTTGTTTGGCATGAGTGGAGTATGAATGCAGAGCATGATATGCAATAAATAAGTATTAAAACAAATAGTCATGTATTTGCACGTTAAGGAAAGCGGTAAAGACAACAGTTGTGATTTAAAGCAGTTACAAAGGAAAATAAAGAAACAGGTCAGTTTCATTTTGTGAGATAAATACTTGAAAGAAATAAACAATTAATTGCACGTATCAGGGAAGATGAAAGGGTGCAAGCATCAAACAAATTAAAGGTACAAATTCACAGAACGATTTGTAATGGTAAAAGCCTAGGTAAATCCCCAGCAGAGTCGTCATGCTGTAGCGCCACCCTTTTTTCTTTGCGGAGATCGGGGTTTCGACACGTGACAACTCTTTTAAGGAAAGGGTGCTAAAAGAGAGAGTCGCCACCTAACGAGTTTGAGGTGCGTTAGGGAACCTAGAGTCATTAACTCATGAAACTGGTTTGCATTAACAGAGATTGGGTAAGGGCTTGAAATTATCCCAAGGGGAAGGTGTTAGGCACTCCTCAGGATCCACATATGTGGTTCCCGGCCAAATAGTTTTTGTGAATTTTTACGATTAGCAAATAACAAATAAAGGGCTCAAGTAAGAGGGGATTTCAAATATTAAACGAGCAAGTGTTTAGAAAATAATTATGAAACGACAAAGTTTTGAAAAGATTATAACCTAGCATTTAAAAAGAAAGGATATCCTAGGTTTGAAATAATACGGATCACATCAATGCAATACTCGATAGATACTCCTCAAAGAGGGGCTACACGTGGTATTAGCGCATCGGTCATCATATCCATATTCTACCCTTTTCCGCCCCGTGAAGGTAATTAAAGCGCGTGTTTGGTCACAAACTCTATTGCGTGATATTACCTGTCCCATCCTACCAATCCCGGAGAAGATTAGGACTACTATCCTAAAGGAGGTACTAGGCTGACCCTTAGATTTAAATGGAAAGATTCTAAGCAACAAACAATAACACTTAGGACTGCAAATAGATGGAAAGCACGTAAAGCAGATATGAGGCAAATATTCCTCCACAGATTATGCATATAATTTAGCACGACTCAAATACAGGTAAGGGCCTTATTAATTTTAAAATCCTAAAGCATGATATCTAGGCGAAACTGGAATACAATAGAGAGTCAGTTTGGTTGCTTAATTCAGAGAAAGAATATCCGTTTTTTGCTTACTGATTTTAAGTTGTTGATAATTGAGCAGCATATATGAAGAAGTATATTTCAAGTTTTAACGGATCTAACACCTAAGGCTTGCCTAGGCGTGCCAGTTATTACAGAAAATTATTTGAATCATATTACTCAGCATATTATTCTAGGTGTTCAGATTTCAGAAAAATAGTTACCAAACTGGATGAGTCTGTTTTTTTATCAAGAATCAAGTTAGGGGATGCCTAAGCGAATACAAATGCAATCCTAAAGCATGACATCTAATGCAAAAAAGATGCAGAATGATGCAGGACCTAAACATGATATTCTACATGCACGAATATTTCAGTTCCAGAACATGCTTTCAAAAATATGTAGAAGGACCTATTTATTAACATGGCATTTATCCAAAGGCAGGATATCTAAGTGTTCGTATTGCATCGCAGTTTCAAGAAACCACTTGTTTATTAGTTTGTTAAACATAATACATGATCCCTAGGTGTACATGGCAGCGTATAAAGTAATGCAAAAGTACCAATTATTGACATATTTTAACACAGGATTTTCTAAATGATATGAGGATGAACATGCTGAAACAGTATACATGGATCCTAAGGAACAGGATTTCTAACGCGTAGATATGAGCCTACACATGATCTCTATTGCGCAGATAAGGAATTAAAGGCCTAAACATGGTTTATACCCTTTATAGTAACTAAACATGCATGGTTATCCCCTCCCATTTCACTATCCGCCCCCATAAGTTGTTTATACATTATTACAAGCCAGGAGTTATTAATTACATAATAAAAGAAAAAATAAGAAGTTATTCTATAGGGAACCTTCAGTAGGCCCAAATCCTCCAAACCTCAATGCCTTTGGTGTTTCATAGCCTTTCATAGTCCGGGTGTGTCAAAGTTCCCTAAGGACCTCAAGGGCTCCCGGGCCATGCTCACACCCAGACTTAGTAACCAGGAGTTAAACATGTGCAGTGTGGAAATACCAACCTCAGTGTGTCAGAGTTCAGAGGGAACTCAAGAGGTTCCCAAATCAGTGCTCATACTGAGGGGGTAGAACTTAAGAATCTAGGAATAAAGTGAAGTGCAAGGGATGAGTTTGAAAAGGTTTCGATAGGAAAAAAGTGTTGAAAGAGATTTAGTTAAAACATTTCATAGCCCAAAGAGTCTGTTTGATAAACAATTTTGAAAAGAGAGAATAGTAATAAGCAACAGTCCAAACACAGCACCCAAAATGGGTTCATACATAGCCAAAGCACACATAACCAAGACAGGTTCAGCCACTACAAACAAGGACAGTGGGGTGGGGACACATAGAACATTTATCTGCAAATACAATAACCTAGCAAAGATATAGGACTGGTTTAAACATGCTCGAAAACTGCTGACACTGGCATAGTCACAAAACCAGACATGAAGGACCACATAAAGGGGTGATAGGGATTTGGGGTATACAACAAATAAGAAAAAAGTTGGGAAATCATGCTCAAAAACACACATAAAGGGATATACTAGTCTAAAGGAAAGGGAGAGATAGAATAGCATGCTAGTGATGTATTTTAATTACAGGTTTCACGAAAGAATCACAAATAGAAGCAAACCAGAAACAACAAGAACTGAAACAAATAGAGAATCACATTGTTGTTGGAGCTTTGTATGGAAACTAGGACATACCAGTGAAAAGGAGAGCAAGAGGGAGCACAATGGTTAGCCTTGGATTGCAGCCGGTTAACAATTAGACGGTAGCAAATAGCACAAGAGAGAGAGCAGAGATTCTTTTAGTGTAAGATATAGTTTTGAACCCCAGTGTTCGTGTCCCTTGTTAATGAGAGACTAAGAGTACTTATAGTTTGAAGATAGGTAGAATAATAAGGTAAGAATCCAAGTCATGCAGTAACTATAGAAGTAAGTATCAATCAGCACCAATTTAGTACAAAGACTTCCTGTAATTAAGGAGTCATACTCAACGGTAATAGGCAGCGACAAATAAGGGGAAAATAATCATGTAAAGATTGATTGCAACACAATAAGTAAGTAGTACGAGTATGATATAGGTATGTCACATGTAAGTAAGGCCAAGTTCAGAATTCTATTTAAGGAAAATATATATACGAATTAGTTTGACAGCAGAATCAGCCATAGGAATAAGGCAAGAGACAACTCAAATACAGGAAATCAATATTAATCAAGGGAAAATATCCCAATGAACAAGCGGACATGATGCATGCAGGAAATCAACATATCAATTAACAGCATAATTGTCCATAGAATAAGGTCAGAGGATCTTCTCCAAGGTTAAATCAATAGAGAATATCATGCAAGATCAATGAAGAATCAGTCACAATGTTTCAGGGACTCACAAATAGAAAGTAGTACTGATTTAGGGTGACTCTATGAATGATAGTCACAAATCAGAACTCCAAGAGGTCGAGTAGGTTAAGAACATATAAAATTGGGGCTTCTATAGAACACAATTTAAATTAACTGAATAAACCTGATATAGGCAGAATAAGTGAAGAATAAAAAATGTTGATGAACAAACAGAGTGAATCATAGAAAAATCGAGACCTAGCATAAATCTCTGGGAATAAGCACATAACAGGTAGGAATAATCGAAATCAGAAACCCTAGCAAGCAAACATAGTGTAAAAATCACAGAATCGTAGAATATTCATGAGAAACAAACACATATGCAAACTAATCGAACAAATATTCAAAATCACAGATGAAAAACCAAGAAAACTTAGGGCTTTAGCAAAAGATAAATCAGACAAAAGGGGAAAAGCTCAAATAAACGCTTAAACATGGTAAAATCATAAGGTAATACTAGAAATCATAGGGAAACCCTATTTGAAAAGGGGTTTAAGAACCCTAGTTTTGAAGATGAAGAGTCGTTCTAAGAAAAATCGGAAAACCTTTAAGAAATATAGCGTAGTAACTCAGGATACCCCAGATCTATCATAGATCTAAAGAATCGGACGAGTGTTAAGCATTTAGGGTTTCAAAGAGAACTCAGAGAGATAAGAAGAACCTCGAACGTCGCTGGTTTAAGCCCCAAAGGTCATAACCTTGCCTGAACAGCCGGAGGTGACCGGAGATGGCCAGAGGATGGTGAGCACAGGCCAGGAGGTAGGAGGATCAACCCAGGTCTCTTGAAGACCTTAGAGATGGCAAACACCGACGTGAGGGAACCACATGAGGATGGTGAGAGCTTCATGGTCTCCGGCGAAGAGATGGCCGGAGAAGGCGAAGAGGTTCATCGGAGAGGCAGGAAGTCTCTAGAAGAGACTAGATAGAGAGAGAGAGACCAGAGTAGAGAGATGTGAGGTCGGTGAGAATGAGAGGGGGTCAGGGGGGTTAGTTTGGTTTAATTATGGTAATAACGATCTGGGCCGTTGATCTAATTTGATCAACGGCTCAGATTGATCCGGGGTTGGGCCGGGTAGAGACAGGTTTGGGCTGGGTAGGAGAATTGGGTTAGAAGGTTGGGTATTGGGTTGAAATTAAAAGAGATTAAAAGTGGCTAGATTTTAAATACCCATAAAAATAAAATAAAATAGCTAATAATTATATAAAAATAAGATTAATGCTAAGTAAGTGAAATTTAAGGTAATTGGCTAATATAAAAATATAAAACGACTAATTTTGGAATTAAAATAGCATTGGTGCACAATTAGGCCATAGTCGCAAAATTAGTGTAATTATAACTAAATAATGCCTAATCAGTAATTTGTGAAATAATTAAATACTAATATGATCAAAAATGATATATTGAGCTGGGAAGCGTTTTAAAATTATTTATAATACAACTCCATGAATAATTATTGAATATAAAGTACTAAAGAAATAGGAAAATAAATTGATAAAAATATGAAAAATTATGGGAAAATACCATTCGTTATGAAAAGTGATTTTGAATGTAATATGCAAGTTTGAAAATAATTTTGAGAACAAATTGGGTATCAACAAGGACCATGTAGAAAATTTGAACCCTCTTTACCAGCAGGCTAGGCGATTTACTTGTTTGAAGCAGACTCAAATAATCTTTATACCATTACTTTTTCGAAGACAAAAAATATACCTATATACAAAATATTGTTTTTCGACGAAGTGGGTTCATATGAACCCTCTTGACTCCATGTGGGTCCGCCCCTGGTTTCGGGGAAGGGTGCACCTTAAAGGGTGTGATGTAGACAACTTACCCTAATGCAAGCATTAATAGCTGCTAGGGGTGCTTATCGGGCGGAACGGGTGGATAATTACACTTAACGTTCGGCTTATCGGGCGGAACGGGTGGATAATTACACTTAACGTTCGGCTTATCGGTTATCGAATTATAAATATAGTAATACGTCAGTCATCCAATAAGAGAGCATGTGAATTGATATCAGATTAATGATTATCGAGAGGTTTATCAGCTAAACCAAATAGAATATTTTTAAACAATCCTAGTCTTGTGAATGTCAAACGACCAAAGTGCATAGTCCACTGGCTTTTATCATTTCAACTTACCATTCATAGTCCTCAATATATTACTCAATGAAGACATGTCATGGAGTACACATAACAATCTCCATAACAAATGTTTTGAATGCTCTTAATAAAAATATGGGTAGGCCCTGCTTCTGCGGGTGGTGTCAACAATAAAGACAAAGCTGATTCTAATACAAAGACCCAAAATTTTGTTGCGACCGTTGCAAACTCCGTACTATTGTATCTCGCCTTATTACCATGTTTATCAAGTTAGAGATTCCTATGTTGACTAGTCGACTTCTCACTCTATGTTGCGTACTGGATTCAATTGAGAATTAGAAATTACGGATTTAGCTATTTAGGGTTTCAATTGAACTTTATATACATAGGGGTAAAAGTGTAAATATAGAAACTCTTAACAGGTTAACGGTTTATCGAGTAAGAAATTTTAGTAATCCGCCCCGAACCGTTAAGGCGTTAATTATAAAATCTCAATCCGTCAACGATCCATTACTCTGATAACCTAATATCAATAAACCAGTAAACTAATGGTTTGGTTAATAGGGCTGTGCACGGATCAGATCGGATCAGATTTAGGACATTTTGGATTTTGAATTCTATAAAATGCAATCTGAATCCGATCCGAGTTAATATTGGATCGAATCGAATTTCAAAATTTGGATCGGATAAATATTACGGATTGTCGGATCAGATTGTCCGCATTATGGCTTATTGCCAACCATACTCACTCTTTCGTAATGCTCTCTGTTTCTTGCCACTAAGATTGGTGTTTATCTATAAAAACATAGGAATGCTGCTTAACGTTTCAAATGCAGCTTAACGTTTCAAACCACAATGTGAATTACATTGAAAGGCAACGATTGTCTTTCATTGTAATAAACAGAACACAATCTTCATAGCAAAATAAAACAAACCAAAATCCCCACAGTTATCTAATAAACTGAATCAACAAGAATTCTTTAACAGATTACACAAAAGAGTTCCAAGTTCCAACTTTCGGGAAGCCGCAGATCTACTGTTAACACAATACAATCAGGCCTAATGTCGCTCTCAATCTCAGTAGGACTGTTAGACAACCAGTCAATAATCTGCAATTTCAAACAATTCAAAAAGGATTTCAGAAAAAGAAGAAGTAAGACAGAGTCTAAGCTATCCAGATTCCAGAAACATACAACAAAACAAGAAGCATATGTACAAGGAGTGTCTTACCGTCGCGTCGAGTAGTTAGGTCTTGACTGAAAGTGGAGGCGAAAGTCGAGCAGGGAGTTGGACTTTTGGAGGCAGAATTCGAACAAGGAGTTGGAGAGTGTTGACTCTTGTTCTTGTAGAAAAGAGGCGGTAGCCGAAATAGAGAAACAGAGATAGTAGTTCGATATAACTTGAAAGGTAAGTGGGCAGTGAACTGGGCTAGTGGGTTGTGGAAAAATGAAATATTCCCTAACCCTAAAATTTTAGCATATAGGTCCATATAATTTCGAATCGAATCGGATTAAAATTATACCAATTCGAATCAAATTCAAAAATCTGAAATTTTATAAAACATAATTCATATCTAATTCAAATATCCGAAATTGAGCGGATCGGTTTGGATTTCGGATATCCGATCCAAATGAACAACCTTAGTTAACGGTTGCGGTTCGATCTTGAACAACCCTAGTGACTTCTTCCACGACTCGAACTCATAACTTATAGCTTACACAGAGATAACTTTACCGTTACTCCAAGGCTCTCCTTATCAATATTTTCTTACCAGTATACATCAATTCCTTATTATCACCGCCAGTACTTATATTCAAATATGTACTTTCTCCGTTTTAAAAAGATTGTCTTAGTTTGATTTAGCGCAAGTTTTAATAAAGAATGAAAGACTTTTGAGATATATGGTCTTAAATAAACTATAACAATTGTGTGACTGTAAAACTTTTAAAACTTGTGTCATAATATTTGTGTGGCTATAAATACTTCTTATTAAGAAAATATTAAAAGATGACAATCTTTTTTAAACAATCTAATAAAATCCAGCTATATATTCACAATGAGACACCTATTTGCCAAAAATTAGTTTATATAAGTTTGTCTTGTTTTCTTTGACCTCGTAGCGAAAGCAAGGCATCACGTGTGTATGGTATTGAACTCTCACCTTAAGTGAAAAATAGTAATGGTTAATTTAGAAAATTTGAGTTAAAATAATATTAAAGAAAAACTGTACACAAAGGAAGAAAAATAGAATTGAGGAAAAGATAAATATATTATTTAATTAATGAGAGAAACAATGTAGCTCCTTTCTTCTTCAACGAAAAACAACCAACATAACACAACTCCCTCCTCTCAACACCTTCAGTTACCTCTCTTGTTTTCTGCCTCGCTTCCGTCATCGGCGAACTCACCGGAAACATGCGAGCAGTGGCGCCTCATCTTTTCACATCTCCGCCAGCCGCCATCTCTGACTCTCGCACCTCGCCTGATACACACGCACTCAAGAGCTTACATAGACGGGCTGGGAATTTGAAAAGTCTAAATCTCTGATTTGAAGAACAAAACAATAAAAAGGGAAAGAAAAAGGAGTCCGAAATTGCTCAAGTTGGTTACTACTGCTTTTCGAATTTATTTCTCGGAGTTTCTGGATATCTGTTCGTGTAAAAGTGCTGGGGTGTCGCTTCGTTAAGCTGCTGCTGATTCTTGACTCCTTAATTTCACCCCTGTTTGGGTTTTCACTTAATTCTAGAGGAACTAGCTGTTTCCGGCTGGATTAGGCTCTCAATTTTGTTATCTCAGCTTAATCGGGTATGTGTACACACCCATGTTACTCCGTTTGAATGCCATGTGAAAAGTAAATTTGTTCATCTTTTAACTCGGCTCAACTGCATAGATCTATCGTGTGTAATTGATGATCTTGTTTTGAATTGTCTCCTCTGTTAGACTACATAATTGTTTATCCTCTAATCATATTCAAATGTTTAGATTTAGCATGTATAATTGCTAAACTGGTTCTAAGAATTCCTTCTTTGTTAAGCTTTGAAATTCTCAGCAGGTTGAAATTAGATATTCGAGTTGTTAGATGTTAAGGGATAATTTGATGTTTAATGTTGATAATTAATCATTGTTAGAGTTTCATTTGTAATACCATAGATTTATCGCTTAAGTGTCTTGAAGAATCTGAATGTCACGACCCAATTCTCCCTCCGACTGGGTCTCGTGACGGCACCTAGTCTAGACGACTAGGTAAGACTATTACTTAAGCGAAATTTAGATAAAACAGGTAAATTAATAGTAAGTGAAATAAATCATACTAAAGTCGATGCCGCTCGGCATTTAACAGTTACTTTACCCAGAACCCGGAATATCACAATACATCACAAAGTACTCTACTGCTCAATAGGTACAACTGGATAGAAAAGACCGTATAGTTTCATCTCCACGTACTACAACTGCAAGATAGGAAGGGGACTCGGAGATCTGCGGATGCTGCAGGTTATACCTCGAGTCTCCTGATACCGCTGCTGCCGGCTTGCTGAGATACCGCGTACTAGGACCTGGATCTGCACATGGGGAAACAACATGCGCAGAACGGCAGAAGGGCGTGAGTACTCCACATTCGGTACCCAGTAAGTGCCAAGTCTAACCCCAGTTAAGTAGTGACGAGGTCAGGTAGAGGCCCTACTGAGGTTTGCAAAGTAACAAATATAGAGAACAAGTAAGTAAAACATGTGATAATCGACAGGAATTATAAGTAAAGGCTAGCAAGAAACGGTATAATCAAATGCTCGGATCAACGCAATATATATATATATATATATATANCTGTAAGAAAGTAAAGGTACAATGCAATGCAATATGAGGGAAAGGCTCAGGTCTCTGCCCGCAATCCCTATGTATGCAATGCAGTATGAGGAAAAGGCTCAGGTCTATGCCCGCAATCCCTGTATGCAATGCAGAATGAGGGAAAGACTCAGATCTATGCCCGCAATCCCTATGTATTTATACGTAATATGAAGTAAATCTCCAAAATAACGTAGTTTTACGGGTTTGAGGAAAAACCAATTGGAAATCTCGAAGAAAGATCATTAAATCAGTTTCAAAGAATA